>OZJO01024570.1:0-27359 GCA_900406225.1 Acrobeloides nanus | reverse complement strand
ATTTGTTTTTGCGTGTTTTATTATAGTAATCAAGGTGTTGACTCAAATTTCATGGTTTTTGTTGATTTTCTAATTTTTCTCAAAGTTTTATGACTAAATGCCAAAACAAAAAATGTTATTATAATTGTCATACATGCTTTAAAAAAGTTATTTTGGAGTAGATCGAACTTTTCAAAAACTCATGAAAGTCTCTATATAAAGATCCACGTTTCTTTTCGTTTCAATGTACACGTTGCCTGATTCAATGAAAAGAATTTTTAAATAAGTTAATCGTTAAAAAATATAGTTGCATTAAGTCTTGCAGAAAATTCAGAAGAGACAAATATGGCTGGTCCACTGATGAACTTTTTCGAATAATGGAAGATTACGATTCATCCATAACCTCGAAAAATATGCAATGGAATTTCACTTACTGCTACAGAATAATTGAGTTGCCTGATTTGCAATAAATATGTTTATTGACACGAAAGTACGAAAACATTTGAAAATTTTCGTTTCAACAACCCAAAATAATTTTCCAAATGGATAATTTTGGTACCATTTTATTCATCTCGACGAGTTATAAAAAATGCTGTATTTATTTTTTTCTAAATGTTCAAGGATTTTGATCAGGTACATGTTTTCGTTGTACTACACAAAATTTCAAAAATCGCCAACTTCATACGCAGTCATCGTCGAAAACGACGATTCAGAATGCACCGTAAGAACAAAACATGCTCCATTTTTGGCACTAGGAATGAATGCACCGCACAAAAAAATTCCACACGGATCTTCTTTTTTCCGCTCAACTGGCCCTTTAAAGGTCTATGCCGCGTACCTATAGTTGTATACCAAAAAAAATTTTTGCGCGCATTTCCGAAATGTGAAAATGCTTCGCTGACCCTGATTCAGGGAATGTGGTGGGTGTATTGAAGCGAAAATGGACTAAAATTCGATTTTTCGCCGTAAAACCGGATGCTTAGAGGTTTTTCTAGGCGGGGAATCGATTGCGCGCATTCCCGAAGCGTGAAAATGCTTCCTGATTCAGAAAATGTAGTGGGTGTAATCCATTTTCGCTTCAATATACCCATCGCTTTCCCTGAATCAGAGAAGCGTTTTCACGCTTCGGGAATGCGCGCAATCGATTCCCTGCATAAAATTACCCCTATATACAAAAATTAGTCAATTTGGAAAAAATTTTTTGGCATAAAACTATAGGCGCACGGCATAGACCTTTAAACTCGTAGCTCCAAGCTTTGAATCATTAATCTCATATCAACTCAAAATAAAAATTTATCTCAAATTTTTTCATAATAATCTTCTTTATAACGTTTAAAAATGATGATAAAAATTTACAGATAATTGAAAATGTGACATTTATTTGTTGAAAAAATAATCTTTAAAAAATATTTGGAAATTTTACAAACCAAGGTAACAAAAAAAACCGGATTTTACGATTTTTTTGTAATTTTTTCAACAACTTATAGTCCATTTCAGCTCCAACTAAAAAAAAGCTGGACCCAAAATTCAAAATCCGAAGTCGGTATCCCGTCCGATCTAACAAGTTAAGCAACGTTGGGCCGAATGGACTATCGTAAGTTCGATCCCCATCTGCTCCTTTGTGTACAAATTCGATAAAAATGTTTGCATATGTGTATTTTTATGTAAGGAAGACGTTGGTAAAGTTATTTTTCCAAAAAAAAACTTATGAAAACTCATGTTTTCATCAGGTTTTCTTTGAAAAACTAACTTTACCAACGTGTTTCTCAAATAAAAATACCCATATGCAAAAATTTTTGACGAATTTGGACACAAGGAAATAACAGATATGGGGGTTGAATCTACGATATCAAAGTTGGCCCAACGTTGATTAACTTGCCAGATACGGAATGCTAACTTCGGACTTTGAATTTTAGGTCCAGCTTTTTTAAAGTTGGGGCTGAAGCCACTTTTTTTAGCCAGCTCTCTACAAAGCAACTCATACAATTAAATTTAAGAGGAGATCAAAAGAATTATTACACATAAAATTATAAATAGAACTCTAAAAGGAAATAATTTTTACAAAAGATAGTATTTTCGAGTAAGTTTGTTCTTCTATTTTCTTCATCACCAATCTCCACCACCTCCAAAGTCGCCACCTCCGAAATCTCCACCGCCACCAAAATCTCCACCACCGCCAAAATCGCCACCACCAAAATCTCCACCGCCACCAAAATCTCCACCGCCGCCAAAATCGCCACCTCCATTATTACTCGAATCGAACCATCCACCACCGCCTTGATCATATGAATCGTTATAAGTATTCGGTTGTGAAATATTATTATCGACGTTGGGATTGGGATTGTCGTAGTAGTTGTTGATTACGGTAGTATCGTTATCCGAATAATATCCTCCGCCGAAACCACCGCCGGGATATCCTCCGCCGAAGCCGCCATAACCACCACCCCATCCGCCACCATACGGAGAGAAGTAACTTCCAACACCATGACTTAGCAAAGAGCCAGCTAGCATACCTCCGCCTAAAAAAATTAAAATATTATCTTATGGATTAGGTTCAGGGCTTCCAAATACAGGGTGTTCAAGCATGAGTTCCTCGATAAGAAAAAAATCATCGTTTTTCACCAAAGTTTGAGTCAAATCATCATTTTTCACTAAAATTTGTGTATTAATTCGATCGAAACCCAGATTTTGGTGAAAAAATGATGAATTTTTGGTTAAAAATGATGCTTTTTGGTGAAAAATAATGATTTTTTGTGTGAAAAATGATGATTTTTAATGACAATAAGCTGCTTATGTCGATCTGCTCCTAGATCATCACCAAAAGGTTGCAATTTGGAAGCACTGATTAGATTCCTCTATAACTTACCAAAGCCGAGAAGACCCGCTCCTAAACCACCGATTCCACTGCTTGGGCGATTATTACTCTCCACATAAATTGTTTGAGGCTGGGGTTGGTAGCCGGGTGGGTAGACGGCTCGCACACCACCTTGTCCATACGCAACGTTCGGTTGTGGATATGGATTTTGATATGGCGGTGGTTGGTTAACTTGTGGAGCATAGCCACCAACCGGTGGTGGAGCAGCTGGGTACATTGGTGGGGGATCTAAAAAGATACATATTTTTTGAAAATTTTGAAAAACTGTTTACTATAGGAATTATTTCCAACATTAGGCATTGGCAATACACCAGGTGGTGGTGCATTTGGTGGTGGTTCGACTTTAGGCAGGGTTTTTACGATTTCGTTGAACCACGATCTAAAAAAATGTTGTTGCATATTTTCATGCTTATGAAGAAAGTTTCGGTAATAGGTCATTCCTTAACCGTTACGGACGATCCTTACCGGTCATCCCTAAATTTATTTTTTTCACAAAAAGTAATGTACTACAAAGTTGTTTGTCGTGATCTCAATAGCAAAATTATAGAACATCAGTCATGAAAATATTTCTGTAATGGAGAAACTGACTACAGATAGGTAAGGAATGTAAGCGTAAGGAAAGAACGGTTATGCTTTGGTTTAGTCCTAAGCTTAGGCCTAAGCCTAGACTTAAGCCTAAGGATCAACTGTATTGGATGACCTAGTACCACAAAGTTTCTTACTCCAAGTCCGAATCTGAACCAAATAAGAACCAATAGACTTTGTCGGCTCGAGGGTCCATTCCAATGGCGACTAGATGGTGAACACTAGCACCCTGGGGCAACGATGGCCTTCTAACTGGCATTCGATCTGTCATCTGTCCAACACAAAGGTATGGAACAACATCTTTTAATAATACTGATCCAATTGGCTTATGGTCGGTCTAAAATTAGAGTCAGTACATTTTATAAATAATATGTGGAATATAGGGTTGAAGGGAAAATTTTTCCCGTTTCCCCCCCCCCCCCCCCGAATCGGGAATTTCCGACGATTTTTTTTCTCAAAAATGGTCTTTTTTCGGAAAATTTTCAACAAAAAAGTACCAATTTTGACATTTTTTCACCAAAAATAACCAAATTTTCACTAAAAATATCCCAAAATTTTCAATTTTTCCATTTCCAGAAGAAAAAATTTTCCTGATTTCGAAAATTTCCCGTTGAGAATTTCCCCGTTCCCACCAACCCTAAATGTGGAATACCTTTTCATCATACCAAGAGAGTGTGGAATCACTGAACAAAACTGCATAACAATCTTTCCATTTGTGACTAAGTAAGCCGGATTTATAGCGTCTTATAGTTCCTTCTTTAAGTTTTCTAGCGTCCATTGCTAAAAAATAAAATGCTTGAAAAAAAAATAATATTAAAAAATTTTTAAAATTGAATACTATGTCACTTTCAAAGGATAAAATCGATTTTTAAACACAGTGTTTAAAAATCGATTGGGGGGGGGGAGGCAAAAGTCCTCGCCAAGGGGGCAAAAAGCCCTTGACAACTTTTTGAAAAGTTTGTGACAACTTTTTTGACATGCTTGAACGCAGCTTTAGCAAAAAAATTTCAAAAAATCAGAAAAAAATTTCACATGGCGGTCTCTACACATAAATCAATGAAAAAATTATGGCTTACCCACGTCAATAGCACTGTCTGACGCACAACACATTTTTTAAGTCAAAACCCCAAAACCTAACTAGGAATTCTTAGAATTTATTGTTGCTAAGCGACAATTGGTTCTAGCCTTGATGAACTTATAATGGCTAACATAAATGGACTTATATAACAATTAAGCGGAAACAAATTTTTTACTCGCTAGTATGTTCTAGGCTAACACTTCAATTAAAATTTTACAGAGTGGGTATATAGTTAACAGGAATTCCTATGAAAATTATAGTAGAAAATTTTTTATTGGCTAGCACGGAACTTTTTATTGAGTCAGGCAACGTATACATTGAAACGTGGATCCTTGTATAGCTTTTTTATGCATCCCTGCGTAGTCGTATGGCGGGAAAATCAGGATTAGTTAGCACTAATCAGGCTGCGTTCAAGCATGTCAAAAAAGTTATCACAAAGTTGTCAAAAAAATAAATAAAAAACAAGAAAATTTCAATTTTTTGGCCAAGATTCGATTTTTTGAAAAAGAATCAAAAATTAAGTTTTTGTCAAAAAATCGAATTTTGGCTAAAAATGCGATTTTTGTGAAAAAATCGCCCAAATCCCCGGTTTTTCTTATCCACTCTGTACTGTACAAAGAAGGTTAAGTTTTTTTGAGTGTATGCACAAATAGAAAAAAGTCCAACGAATGAAATGAAAAAATAATCGAACAAAAAATGAAAAAAACCAATTCACGAAAGAAACAAACAGCCAAAAAAGACAAATTGGCAAGCATTTTTGCGCACTTATATAATCCTAGGAAAGCATAACAACCCACAAACAATCGATATAACGTATTTCTCACATGTCCTTTAGTCATCAACTGGACAAACGTCATCAAGAAATTTTTAGAAATACTCGCATTTCATAATTTTAATTTCAAGTTTATAGATAAAATTGGGAAAAAAAGAAACGAGAATTGCCCAAATTGTTTATGTCAGATAGGACAAAAAAACTTCAACGATTAAAAAACAAGTTTGATAAAGGCAAAGAGAGATTGATTTTATAATAAACATGCACTTTTGGGAATAATTTTTTGAAATTTTGAAGAAAAATCGGAGCTATTGTGGATCAGTGGGTCAACCTCAGGGTCAAAAATTGAAATTTTTTTCTAAAATGACATATTTAGGGGTAATTTTATGCGACAAATCGCATTCTCGAAGCGTGAAAATCTTTGTTTAACCCTTAAAAATTGAAAAATACGTATTTTTACCCATATTTTCACATTTATTGACTTTAAACTTAATTTTTTTCGAATTTTTTGCTGATTTTTCAATGGTTTTCACGTTTCGGGAATGCGCGCAATCAATTTTTCGCATAAAATTACCCCTAAATATGTCATTTTAAAAAATATATCATTTTTTAAATTTTAGAAACAATTTTTTCGATTTTTGACCCTGGAGTCATAGAAATTTGACTCTGGGGTCATTCGATTTTTGATCCTGAGGCCCCTGATCCACAATTGCTTCAAAAAATCGACAAGAACTAACCTGGATAATGGATACGATTTGATGAAAACATGTTTTTTTGAAACAATTCTAAATTTTTTTTAAATATCAAATTATTGTGTAAAAAATCAATCGCGAAGCGAAAATATTTTTTCAATGATTAAAAATTATTTTCATTGACATTTTTTCATTGATCAAATCGAAAACTTTTGTTTTTAACCATCAAAACAAGCAAGAAATCTATTACCCCCTCTAAATTCTTTTGCTATCTCTTGGCATTCTAATTGCACAGAGAAACAGAGGAAAACAAGTAGTAGCATAGTCTCTCATCTCGCTCATTGTTCCTCTCTAACAAAAATAAACAAAGTTTATATGCACATCACTGCGAGTCATGGGGCCAAATCGAATGTATCAGGAACTGAAACAGTTCTATTCTATGAGAATGGCCAAGGATATTAGAGTACTGCCACATGTTGCAACAGCCTCCATAAACACACATGGAGAGTCAAAGGTTTCCCTCAATTTCGTAATACTGATAGAAGAATCAAAATGACATGAAGATAAGTCATCCAAGTTCAGAGACTATGACGAATAAAAATAACTTTATTTATAGAAATCTCTGATATAATGATCATTAATTCATAACAAATTACAGGGTGAAAAAAATAAAATACCCATATCTTGAAGTTTATACACAAAAATAATAATTAAACATATCTTCTTTCACGTTTAAGCATCTTTTCATTGAAATGGACTTGTTTAGTGCTTGCCATTAGCTGTAAAAGCACTTCGTGACTTTCTACTACAAACCGATAACATAAAAGTGTAATGCCGAGGCTAATTCTAAAAGAAACTATATCTTATAAAAGGCATCATTTAAAAGTCTATATCATGGTCACCCAAGTGTCAAAGAAGAGATATGAGATACTCTTCTAATGTGCCTCATCCTACTTAGTACATCACTTGTAGTGATGCGTCGAAATCGTAATTCTGATTTCNGTCAAAGAAGAGATATGAGATACTCTTCTAATGTGCCTCATCCTACTTAGTACATCACTTGTAGTGATGCGTCGAAATCGTAATTCTGATTTCGTGAAATCGAAATCAGAGTCGTAATTTTGAAATTACAATTTCATAGAAAATTGCCATTTTTAAGCTGAAAATGCTATGAAATGAAAAATTTTTGTGTAAAATGATGAATTTTGATGAAAAATTGACAAATTTGAACATTTTTAGTGAAAATAATGAAAACATGTTGGTAATTTTTTATGAAAAATCAATAATGGGAGACCATTATGATTTTCAAAAAATATTTCCAAAAATTTTAGAGACCCTTAAGTTTTTGATCTTCGCTTCGATTTTATCGAAATTTGAGCACTGCAATACGAAATTTTGAAATCGCAATTTCGACGCATCACTAATGACTTGGCTAAATTTGGCATATATACAAAACATACGTCGAAACAGTCAAGTAAAAAACGACAATTACAGACGGCCATATAACCCATTGCTCTCCAACGGTATTGATGGTCATTAAAGCGAATGCAATCAGTATTAAAATTCCAACATTTATAAGGTGAAAGACAAAAAGTGGTATCAATAAAACTGGTCTTCGTACCTAAAATAACTAGATTTATAAACTTTCAACAACAAAAAATTTACTTTAGCTCCTATCAACCCGAAAATTGTCGAAATAATTAGAAGGAAATATAATGAGATCCATGAAGCTACAACAATCTGATAATAGAGGTAGTAATCATTTGCATTACTTCTTTCATAACGCTAAAAATGGTTTCCTTTTTCTCCTAAAAAAGCGGGCACTATGACAGTACACATCTCACAGATTTTAGCAAATTTTTCACACATTACAAAAAATTGCAAAGTTTCAAAAATTCAAATTTCGTCAAATTTTGATTTGTGAAGGTGTGTATCGCCCTAGTGCCAAAAAAGCAAACCTGGAACAATTGTCGATATATGGAAGATTCTCGGTGTAAATGTGGAAATATTAACGTTATCACTCCCAAAGCAATTGCCAAAAGGTAGAAAAGGATACCCGGAATTGAATGCAAATAAAAAATTATCTAAAAAAATCTCTACAGCTTGAAATGCATTCATACTAGTGTTAGATCCCGTCCCGAAAATCCCGGGATTTTTGGAATCTGTCCAGGGGCCCGTTGCTTAGTTCTGGAATCGGAAGTCGGATCCCGGAAGTTGAAACAGATTGGAAGTAAAAACTTCCGACTTACGGTAACAATTTAGTGCAAATGTTCCAAATCGGAACCGGAAGTTTTTACTTCCGATCTCCTGTTCCGGGATCCGACTACCGGAACTAAGCAACAGGCCCCTGATCCCGTCCCAGATCCAGCCTCTAAATCCCGTTCTGGGATAAATCTACACCCCTAAATATTGCTTTTTGAGCAAAATTTTTTATTTTTCAACAAAAAGTCACTATTTTCTGAGCCATTTTTGGCTTTAAAACAAAGATTATCCAAAAAATTTCGCACCTGCGGCGCTGTTTTAGCTAAACTCATGAATTGAGATCAAATTAAACAATTTTTAAATGAAAAAGTGTTTATTTAATGAGAAAAATACCATCCCGAAAATCTTAATCCCGTCATGGTGCATCCCGAGAAATCTCGTCCCGGCCAAGAGGTTGATCCCTAACCCGAAATCTAACACTAATTCATACTATCTTACCCTAGCATGAAATCCACACACTTCATGCGGATCATACTCTTCCTCATCTTCCAAACTTTCCGAACTGGTAGACGAGTAGTCCAATATCGGCATTAATTAAGCCACCGATCAGCCAGTCGATCTCCAAAGCAACAAATTGAAAACAACTGACCTCAGTCTTCCTGCTTTATCTTTCCTTCGACCACCGAATAATTTGGCTTGAACGAACGCTCGTAATAACCCGAAAGTTTTTCTGTCGTAAGTCGCCGCATAATAATTAGTGGATTTAACAAAAAAAAGCATAACCTGTCACTCCCTTTTCATATCAATAATTTTTAAGCCATGTTTATGACAGCTTTATAGTGCAGCACCAAGAATTGTCAACTTCAACAGAAAAACAATGTTGATTAGTAGGCAAAAATAACATAACAATCTCTGGTCTATGGCGTTTTGAACACAGAAAAAAGAAAGTTTCAATCATTATACACTAACAAAAATTTCTTAACCTCACAGTGGCGTAGCCAGACTCCAAGAATGGGAGGGGAATCTTTTTAAAAAATTTTTACCTTGGTCCCCCCTCCCCAAGTTAAAAAACATCGGTGGTTTAGGCGGAAGGGCCCCATCAAACGCCAAAAATTCATTGGCTATTGTTTCACGTTACGGAATTTGCGTTCAAAAGCAATGGCTTTTGGAGTCTTTCTAGCGAACAAGGTTGGACCATTTGATTTTATTACTTTATAAAGATACTCAAAAGGGATTGATAGCAGATAACCAAACTTTAAGGGAATTTTGCTTTCGCAATCGAATATCTCTTTTTTCAGGTATTGAGAACATGTACCATGTCGTAAACGATGATAAAAGGCACTTCTCGACGGTAAAAAATGAAGAAAAGTTGAATCACTACCATTCAGACCCTGAGAAATTTTCATTTTAAGAGACGATGTTTCGAAATCTCAAACCCGTATAAAAATTATATAAAATGAAATATTGGGTTGTTCCAAAAGTTTTTACACTTCACTTATCACTTTTTTTAATTGAAAAAAAGTGAAGTGTAAAAACTTTTGGAACAACCCAATAACATGTGCTAAAAAATTCAGAAAATTTTTTTACATTTTATTGACACTATAAAACAGACAGGATTAATGTTCATAATTTGTTCTGGCTAAAAGTGGTAGTAAACTACCTCTGTATTGCCGTAATCATCGAAACAAACCTTAAATTATTAATTACAGTCAAACCTCAATTTAGCGCTCCCCTAGGGGGACATGGGATTTTTAGTCAATTTTTGAAAATGTAATTGATTTTAATGCAAATGATGTAAAATAATATATTTTTTGGAATCTATACTACAAAATTGTGGAGAAAATGTGGTTAACCCATCAAAATAGCCTTAAAAATGGCTAAAATACAAAAAAAGCTAAAAAATGACCAAAAGTTTTTTGCGAATTTTTTTAAAATTCGTTCATTTTTGGAGTTTCCATAGCTGATTCTTTAACCACAAAGAAAATGTGGTTAACGACCTCAAATAGTGTACAAAATAACCGAGATACAAAAAAATCAAGTTTTTCTAATGGAAATTCTCCTAATCGATGGGGGAGCGCTAAATCGAGGTTTGACTGTATTTACGTTATTTAGGATAAATACTTACATTAAACTCAAGAATTACATGGGTCGAAAGTCGTTGACGACCGGCCAATGAATAAACAACGTCCTCGACCCTTAATCATAAATATATATTTTAAAAAGAGTTATAAATACAGGGTGGTGCAAAAAAATGGCTATTTTGTCATAATTTTGAAAAAATTTTATTTTCTAAAAAAAATTACTCCCGGGGGTTTTTTGGGCCTGAAAAATGCGAATCTAGGATCCAAAAAAATTTTTGAATTTATCAATTTTCATCTAAATATTGATTTTTTAAAGATTTAAAAAACGCGTTTTTTGCCATTTTGAGGTTTTTTAAGGTCAAAATTTTTTTTGAACGCCGGATTCGTGTTTTTAAGCCCCAAAACCTTCAGGGTAATGTTTTATAAAAGTTTTTTGATGACGCCCAGAAAATATCCATTTTTTGCACCATCCTGTATTAATTTTTTTAAAAATTGCTTACATTTGATTCCCGTGCCCATAAAATCGATCAGCATTGTTGGCATGTGAAAGTTGAACCGGGATGAAGATAGTTCGGCGTCGAAAAACGGTTGTCATCTAGAGTAAAAATGTTCATGTTACGATTTTTTTAAATTGGTTTTTACCAGAGTTTCGATTGGTTGGATCCCAAAAATCAGAACATTTTTATAATTTGTAGTAAAATAAGGCAAATTTTTAAAAATTAAGACAAAAAATTGACTAAGAAATCAGAACTTAAAGTAAAATTTTCAAAAAAATCAGATTTGCCCATTGAAAATCAGAACATTTTTGATAAATCAGAACGATTAGAAACCCTGGTTTTTACTAAAAATTTAAAAAAATTTTTGAAATTAAAAACAACGGATAAAAATTTTTTAAAGTTTATATGTTGTGTCCGATCCTGAGATTCGTCTGACTCAGAGTCGGGCGCCCGATCCTGAGTTTCCAGGATCGGACGTCCGATCCTGAGTCGGATATCTTCTCTCAGGCTTAGGCCTTAGGCTTAAGCCTTAGGCTTAAGCCTTAGGCTTAAGCCTTAGGCTTAGGTCTTAGGCTTAGGCTAGGCCTTAGGCTTAGGCTTAAGCCTTAGGCTTAGGCTTAAGCCTAAGCCTACGGCCTAAGCCTGAGCGAAGATTGTCTGACTCAGGATCAGACGTCCGATCCTGAGTCGGATATCTTCGCTCAGGATAGGACGTCCGATCCTGAGCGAAGATGTCTGACTCAGGATCGGACGTCCGATCCTGAGCGAAGATGTCCGACTCAGGATCGGGCGCCCGACTCTGAGTCAGACGAATCTCAGGATCGGACATAACATATATAAATTATGGCAAATTTCGCTTTTATAGAAAAAAATATGAATAAAGCAATACCATGTCCATGTAGCCCGAAATATGCTATATGAGTGCCTTGTTAGCGAGTTTTACATTTTTTAGGGTACGACTTTTGAAAAGTGACTTGGTCAGGGATTTCAGGCAGGAGTTCTAGTTTATTTTTATATGCGGCTCGATACCTGCATCTTCAGAAAATTTTGAGCTAGAGCTCAAAAAGTGATTTTTTGAGGGGGTAAAAAATCGTGCTCTATAGAAAGAAAGTCATTTTTTTCGAAAACTACAAAGGCTTGGAACATAGTTTTGTTTCGTTGGAATGTGCAACAATGGACAATAAAAAAGTACTTTAAATTGTAGGAAACGCATTTAAGAAAAAAATTTATGATACAAACAATGTCACACGTATATAACATGGTATAGGCCAAATATGACCCTCGATTTCTCCACAAGTATAAAAGCACGGGACCTAATTTATATGTTTTTGTTAATCACTCACTAGGTAAATAAAAATAATATAGGCTTCAAGTTTGTGGCGACACTTTTTGGCGTACTCCCACCCCCTTAGGAGCTATATCGTTTCTTAAAACGATATCAAAAACAAAAAGAAAAAAAATCGATAAATCAATAAAAAAAACGTTGCCTTAGGATAATGCCTTTGTATAAAAAATTGATTGTTTATACAATTCTCAATAAAAAGTCAGGATTTATAAAGAATATTTGCATTTAAAATTCCCTAACATGGAACATAGTAATGAAATTTGCATATTTGAAGTAGTTGTCTTCGAGGGTAAATTTTTCTAACTTTGGCACCGACCTGCGCTATAATCGACCTACCCCTGAAATGCTGGAGATTTGGGCTACATTTTATAGGCTTCAGATCTTTGCAGCCAAATTTCTATAAAAAGCTATAGCTGAAAAAGTAAATTATTTGGACACCGTTTGACACCTTGAAAATCAGGAAAACGGTCATAGATTCACAACCTTGAGGTTTTGACATATGGTCGTGATTATAAAAAATGAAGCTCAAATCCAGACGCATTCAACGGTACCAAGATCATGTGATTTGGATTTAACATTAAAAAGTTATGATTTTTTGAAGCTTCGACATACCTTCGACACACCCTACAGTACCATGCCTACCGTATCTCGAAAGCTAAAAGTCGGATTCAAAAACGGACTTCAAATTCGTGTTCAGCGACCTCGAAAACGGTAGAATATGTCAAATTCGAGAAAATTCCAACAACTTTTTCACTGTGCCCTTCATATATGGATGCAAGTGTGAAAAGTCAAGATATCGTCTCTTAAAAACAATCCGAAAATTTGAAAAAAAATTCGAAAAGGAAAAAATTTGATTTTTATCAATAAAAATTGAAAATTATGTCGAAAACGTTTAAAACCCATAAAAATAGCTTCAGCATATATTCTTTAACATCAAAGCGAGGCCGAAGGCCGAGCCCTTGAGCACCGAAGGCGCTCGGTCTCCCGGTTCTAAAATTTATATAGAAATTATCCCAATTCAGAATTATCAAATGTGATGCTTTATGAATTGTGAATTTTTACAAATTTTCACTATATTCAAAAAACAAAATATGTAAGAAAAATAAAACAGCTGATCCAAGAATGGGGGGAATCACCCCGGGTTCCCCCTAACTATGACACTGGTACACTTCAAAAATGTTCAGTGTTGTTTTGTTCTATTTTATTTTATTTGAATGATAAAATGTGGTATAAACTTGTTTTGAAAACTCTTAGCTTCACGAAATTTTAAAAAATCGATTTTTTTCAAAAAAAAGAACAATTATTGAGGCTGCGTTCAAGCGTGTTGAAAAAACTGTTAAAAAGTTGTCGAACATTTTCTCCGAATCCGGGGTGGGGGATTTTGGTATTCTCCCATTTTGATTTTTGTTGATAGCAAAAAAAGTAGTTTGATTTTCTAGTAGAAACCATGAAAAATAACAAAAAAATGATTGTAATAAACGATAAGAAAAAGACAAAAGTGCAAAAACAGTCACAAAAGTCCATTCAATAAGAGGAAAGTTGAAGCTTGATGTGGACAGCGTAGCGTAGTGCGAAGGCAACGGTCTCAAGATCTTTGGTGTCAGTTTTTGGGGTATTTTTTCGTATTCGACTATGTATAAAATTATGTAAATATCTATGGTCAAAGTGGTCTGGCATAAAATGAAGCCCCAATCTCCAGCTACAAAATGCAAAAGACCGATTGTCAAAATCTAATTTCTTTAAAAAGATGTTGCGCTCTGATCTCTTGGCCACGTGGTTTTTGAGTATAGCCAGATGACCGAATTTTAAACGTTCACCAAACTTTAAAGGGAGGCTCAAATTTTCTGATTTTTTGCATAAACGTTCCTCACAACTAATACAATCTTTTTATGCAAAAACTAAAATACTTTTTTCTATTTCGGGCACTTGTGATGGGTTGAAGCTACTTTGGGGGGTTTGTTTTTGGGGTATGTTTTCGTATCGACTATGTATAAAATTATATAAATATCTAGGGTCAAAGTGGTCTGGCATAAAATGAAGCCCCAATCTCTAGCTACAAAATGCAAAAGACCATTTGTCAAAAGCTAAAAGACTTACTGACTTAGAGCCGATCCAAGTTTGGTCGAAAAATGGCCATTTTTCCCAACTTCGAGGGCCTGTACCGACCAGAGGAGAAGTCGTCGGACCGGGAACCCAAAATAAAAGTTGCATAACTCAATGAGTTCTATCAAGAAATATCGACCTAATTTTTCGTCCTGCGTCAAAAAAAATTTTGTGACATGCCCTTCGTCTCAAAGCTCGGTTCTATCGCGGAACCTGTTTAAAAAAAATTGAATTTTCGATGGGAATATTTATCCTAATATAAATTTTAGGTATGATCATGCAGCTTGAAACAAACCAAAGAATTCAATATATCAACTTGAAACAAAATGAACTGCCACCTATGTTTGAATATATTTTTATGCAATGGTATTTAAAACGTCGAGACCCAGTAAAAATTTATATTCCTATTATGAAGTTCAACAAATTTAGGCACTAAACGAATTCGACATTATCCCCGGCCGGGCAGATTTATCGCTTGATCAACTTACCTATAATGATTTTCTCGAAAGCGAAGAGAGTGATATTGAAGAATGGGATGAAGACGAAAATCCTCAAATTATTGAAAATATGAGATTAAAGAAACAAATAAAAACGCTCGAGAGAAAACTTGAAAAAACCACTATAAGGTAAAAAGTGACACAAGAAAATATGTAGACATTTTTTGAATAAAAAATTTGCTAACCGATCATTTTTTAACTGAGGGGAAAATAGCATATGAGAAATTTTTCGATGATGTTTATTCCATTTGAAGTTTTTGGCCTATTTCCATAAGACTAGGCAAAAAGTGACCAAGGACAAAGTTGTAGCTCAAATCACGATCTACAACTTTTTATTTGGTCACTTTTTGCCTAGCCTTATGGAAATGGTCCAAAAACTTATATTGAGATAAACATCGTGAGACAAATTTTCAGTCGGTGATTTTCACCCTTCTTTAATATTTTTTAGATATTTTACCATGTTTTTAGCTCTCCACCCAATCATGTAAAGAATGCCCATTCAAAAACAGCATATCTAGAAAAGCCCGAATCTTCTAAAAAGTATAGAAAAAACATCTCCAACAATACAGTACCACAAAACCAACCCGATATAGAATTAATCCTACAAAAAGCCCCGGAAACTCATTTTAAACTTTGTCTACCGACATTAATTTGGAGACGAAAAAATGTTATAAAGCTTTCGGGTTTTAATGAAACAATGGTTCAACATATTTACCCACATGATTCAATCAAAAACTTTGAAAACTTAGAACTCGAAACGTTATACATTAGAGATATTCATTATACAAAAAATCCTGAATCAAAGAATATAAAGAAGGTAGCTAAAGATGGAAATTGTCTGTTTAGGTTAGTTGGTCTTTTTTTGAAGATTTATGCTGGATTCATTATGAGGTTGTTCTCGAAGAATCTTTTTTACCATCACTAGCATAAAGTATCATTTTAGGGCGCTAGCCTATTGTATAACCGGTATCGATTATGTGCTGGATCAAATGCACGAGGATGCCACTAATGTGCACAAAAAGATGCGCGAAGCAACGTGCCGTTTCTTGGAACAGCATCTCACAGATACAAATATCGAAAACTTGGTTTTATCACGAATTGATAGCCCACAAGACCAGTCGAATCCAGTAGACGCATATTTGAAAAGTGGGATTCGCGAGTCTTCTGAATATGCATCGAATAAAAATCACTGGGGATCCCACGTTGAAATCCGGAGTTTTGCGAGCATATTTAAGTGTTTAGTATATGTGTGGGATCCGGATCCAACAAAAAGTACTTTGACACCCAAATGGAAACGGTATACGCCGATATGGATAGAACGGGAACGGAACCGGAAAAGACAAGAACCGGAAAAGACGTTAGATTTCTCCGAATTACCTGCATTTTTTCTAGTTATCGAAAATGGTGGCACTTCATGTGCCCATTTTAACGTGTGTGTTATGGATTCGTAGATTTTGAATAGTGATTTTTGTATATTCTTTAATAAACCATATATAAATAACGCCTTGTTTATAAAAAGATGTATAGAACATTGTTTTATTTTTTAAAGGGGGGGGGGGGGAGAATCGTCACTACGGAAATTTTCGATTTTTTCAAAAATCGAATTTTTTCTAAAAAACACTTTTCTGGGTAAACCAGGCCTGAAAATCACGAATTCGATTTTATCGCCGCTGGGACCTAAAAATGCGACGAAATTTTGTACATTACCGTTTCCAACGCTGAAAAACACAAATCCGAGCGAATTTTCACGATCCGAAATTTCCTTGACGACTATTTGGAGTCATGTATATAAGGGTTAAGTGACATTCCAAATAAGGGTCAAGGAAATTTCGAATCGTGAAAATTCGCTCGGATTCATGTTTTTCAGTGTTGTAAATGGTAGTATACAAAATTGAATTTTGAGCAAAAATATACCTCCAAAATCGCAATTTAGGCGGTCAAAACGGCCTCTAGGCACCAAACGGACACCAAATTCTTGATTTTCGCATAAAGTTTACCCTAGAAACGTCATTTTTAGAAAAAAATTCGTCTTTCGAAAATTTCCGTAGGGATGGTCCCCCTCCCTCCCTTTAAACAAATCTTTCTATTTATAATACATTTTTAGCATCCTTTTACCTCAATGGCTCTACCCCCAGCATATACGTTTTCTTATCGTACTCGCCAACAAACCCAATTTTCAGATACCACTAATAAAACACCAAATAAAAATAAAGAAAAACAATATAAATTTTGGCCCGATTCGTATGATGTAGAATTCTTACAGAGAATGCATCAAAAAATTATTAGCGAATTAGAAAAAAGTAATGATTTTTAAACTTTTTAGATTAATCCGGTGAATTTTTGATACTTCTCGTAATTTTAGACCAAGACCTAAGAATTTCGCTTCACGAAATCGAATTAATCCATATAACTATTGACAGGTTTTATTATGCTTACACGACGCAATACTACGCTATAAATACTAAGCAAGAAAACAATCATGATATTATGTAACTTTTTATGGAGGTTTGGAGCAGGGGTTTTAAAACAAGCTTTCGGAAAAACTTTTGTTTCATTTGCGCTGTAATTTTATCCTCTCCAAATCGAGATCTTCGCTCAAAAAAATTCGCTATGACTATTTTTATAATACACGCATTTTAGCAGTATATATGTATCTACGACTAACCATTTCAAATGTTTTGCAAAAAAGCATTTAGCACATGTATGGCTACCGCATGAACTACAACTATCATCAAACTTTTCAACCATTCGAGAGAATCAAAAATGCTTTCTTTGGGAAAAGAATAGGCCATTTACCGGGTATTATGTAGGTCGACTTTTAAAGATCGCTTTAAAATCGTAGAAAAACTTCTGTGGTCTTTATCGCTCAGGTAAAACTGATGATATTGATAAAAATCGTCAAATAGCTATTAAAGAAGTGCGTGAGAAATATTTGCCGGACGCGGTGTTTAACGAATGTTTTCGACTTTTTATCGAAATCTACATGAAGAATGATAAAAGATTTGGAGTAAATAAATTTTCGTTGGAAAGAGTTATAAATTGTTTAGTTTTTACAACAGCTAAAAGGCAAGCAATTGATACAAAAATATTCGATTGAATGGAGAAAATTTTTACATTCCACGTTAAATTTACAATGGGAGCGCAACTTATTAACTGCACATACAGGACTCTACGGTTATTTGTGTTATAAACCCGCGGCAATTATTGAAGTAATGTTTTTTAGATTTTAAAAATAACAGTTTAGATAGCGTTAAAATCTTGGAAGGATCAATTTTTTAACCCAAACATGGAGACAAATATGTTCGTTACACTTTATGATCGTTTGATGAAATACTCCGGGTTATTACCAGCCGAAGTTTATAATTCATATGGTGAAATTAGATTTTTTGGGACATAAAAATATATCAAATTTCAGACCTTTTGGGGCTTTTACCACTACATTATTTCGATGTTCCAGAAAATAGGCCTATATTTCTGTTAAATTCGCGGCCAACTCCTCGAATAAATGATCTATTTTGTCGAGTGCATATTAATATGTTTCCAACCCACGTATGTTTCAACCCATAGAAAAACGGCAAAAATTGTGTGCCGACATATCGGAAAAACACCTATAAATTTTCTGCCAAAAATGAGGTGTTTTTCAAACTTAAGGATTCTTTCTTAAAAAGACGAATAAAAAAACCCATCCTTATTGTTATGTAGGAGGATCTCCTCGACATTCTACAAGAAGACTTTTTTAGATTGGGCTTAAAATAAAAAACTAGATAGGTTTGAAAGGAACGTGTATATGCTATTGGGCTGTAACATAAGTTGTTGCCACCCAAAAAAGTATATCGAAAATCGGCATTTTTTTCTCGTTTTCAATGAAATTTTTTTCAGTAATGGGTAAGAGTGTATGCTGAATACGATCCAATCGGTCTTTTTGAGCGAAACTCATGTTCTCGTGTCAACATCTAGACTTTTTCGAAAAATTGGGGTCTCAAAGATGTACTGATGTACTTTAAGTTTAAAGGATCAGTGCAATAGAACAATCAATTTTCTGGAAATAAGCCTATCATGTAGAACTGTGTTCACTGATCATTTTTTATTTTTACACCATAGGGCGTAAACCTCGTTTTCATGAAGAAAAATTGCAAAAAAGTGAGGTGACTGGGGACAGTGCAAAAAGGAACTTTCACAGGTGGGGATCGAACCCGACACCTCTGAGGCAAAAGCCCTGTGCTTTGCCACTGCACTATAGTTTGTTTCAAAAAGAGATATTATAGAAACTTCCCAACCCCAGTTATGAGCGATTCCGTCCGATCTGGCAAGTTAAGCAACGTTGGGCCCGCTGGTTCGATCCCCGAGGGTGATTTTTGAGAATTTAAAAAATTTTTTTATCAAACCCCCTAAATTCGACCTCGTAGAATTTTTGCCTATTTTTATTTTCCAGAAAAAATTTTTCTAAGCCTGAAAATTGACTTTAAAATATCATTTAAAAATGAAATCTTGAATTATGATAATTTTATCATAATTTGTAATCTCATTCAATGATATTTTATATATTTTTTAAAGTCAATTTACAGGCCTGAAAAAAATTTTTCAAGGAAAATAAAAATAGGCAAAAATTCTAGGAGGTCGAATTTAGGGGGTCTGATAAAAAAATTTTTTAAATTCTCAAAAATCACCCTCGGGGATCGAACCAGCGGGCCCAAGTTGCTTAACTTGCCAGATCAGACGGGATCGCTCTTTACAGGGGTCGGGGAACTTTTTTGCGATTGTGGCTGGAAATAGACTCTATTTATAACTAGCGTCTTTTCAAACTAAGTGATAGTGAGTTTTAAGTTAAACTTCGATGAGCTCTATCTCCTTAGGCTTAACGAATGGCGCGTTAATTTTACTTTTTCTAAAGGCAAAGTGACTATGCTCTACAATAATAGCTATGTTTCGAAAAAAATTTTGATGGACATGTACTGACAGTTTCCTTGTCAGTCCAGGGATACCCAAGTATTGATATTTACAATAGCGGCAATAAAAAATGGGACACTATATATAGAGACCGGTTCATGAAAATTTTTTAATTCATTTTTTTGACAGTTTAATGATAAACATATAGTAAAAATATATAGGGAAACTTTAATTACGGCAGTTTTAATAAAATTCAAAAAATTTTCGAGAAAAATCAATTTTTAGTAACCAAAAATAATCACACAGTTGTTTGTAATGTTGCGTCGAAATTTCGGATTACGATGTCCAAATTTCGATTTCGACTTTTCCGATTTTGAAGAATCGAAACCGGACTCAAATTGTTCCTCATACCCAATTTAATTATAAATTTTTTGGAATTATCGGTCCATACGGCATCTCCGAGGAAGATCAAATAATATCAATAGCGTTTCTGAAGGAAATGAGAGAGTCGAAAAACACCTTTATCGGACTTGTTTTTTCGCAAAAACTTCATATTTCACTGCTTTTGACTATGCCCAACAATTTCCAATCGTTTTTGTAATGATTTGAAAAAATTTCAAAAAATCGACTTTTTAAGTTGCAATAAACTATAAACTAGGATGGGTCCAAAAAGTCATTGTTGAAATTTTTTCAAATCATTTCAAAAACGATTGGAAATTGTTGGGCATAGTCAAAAGCGGTGAAATATGAAGTTTTTGCGAAAAAAACAAGTCCGATAAAGATGTTTTTCGCCCCTCTCACTTCCTTCAGAAACGCTATTTTTCGATGTTCTGAGGTCTCTATATCCTCGGAGAAGCCTTATGGGCCAATAATTCCAAAAAATTTTATAATCAAATTGGTATAAGGAACAGTTTGAGTCCGGTTTCAGCAAATCGGAATGTTGCGAGTGTTTCTTGCTGCGCGCTCAGAAATAAAGCTCAGAAACGAGGCCGCAGTTGTAAGTGAAGTTGAGCCTGAGCGCCATAGTCGATCGGTCTCCTAGTTCTTATATAAAAAAGAGCATTATAGTCTGCCTAAATTATTTACATTATTTCTATTCTTAAATTTTAAACTTCCCGCATTTTTTTATATTAAATTTACGCTAGATAATAAAACGATTCTCTATAATTTGAATTTCAAAATGAAGAAACGATATCAGTAGTAAAGGCGTCGTTTTATTGAAATATAAACTTTTAGATGTTTTATGAAATGTATTTTATGAAATATAAAAGATTTGAAACATATGATTGTTAATATTTCACAATTATACATATTTCACAATTATAAATATTTCACAATTATAATGATGACGTTAGTTTATAGACGAATGAAATTTTCATTTAGATTATTCAATTGTGTTGATCTAAAAGTTTTGAGACGTTTTTCATGAATTTGCGACCCGAAATTTTTCTGAGAATGACGCCAATAGGGATAGATTTATGTGATGAATCGATTGCGTCATTCTCAAAGCCTGAAAACACCTCAAAATCGATTACGTGTCCCAAATTACGTAAAAAGTTTCAAAACCTTTGGATTAACATAATCCTTAAATATTAAACGCGCTTTATCTGTCTTTTTTTATATTATCTCTGTAACCTGGCGTAGACTCACTCCGCCAGGGGGACCGTGCCCGTTCTTATTAAAATTGAAATTTTCCTAAGGGTTCACACTTAAGTTTTTGCTCAAAAATTTTGATTAAAAATGTCTATTTTTCAATTTTTCATCAAAAATACGATTTTTTGGCCAAAAAGAGAGAAAAAAAGAGTAAGTTATCTCCCCTCCGAGGAGCGCTCGGTACTTTTTATTATAGAAAGGAACGTTTTAACTTATAATATTTTAACTATTTCTTGTGTCAAATGATAATTTGTTTGAAATATTGCAGTTTAGTGAGAAAAATGAGTTCGATATTGGACCTCTCAGATTCTGAACTTAAGACAGAATTAAGTTCTTATGGCTTTGAAGCAGGACCAGTTACTGGAACTACCAGAAAAGTATATGAAAAAAAGTTAGAGGCATTTCGTAAAGGAAAGTCAAATGTTACTAAGCAATCTAAACAAAAGGAACCAGCTTTAAGATCTCCAGCTAGACCATCCCCGAAATCTGGACGTAAATCGCGACAAGTTCCTGAAGAATCTGACAATGAAATAAATTTCTCTTTGCCAGTAACACCAAAGCTAAGTAGTTTACCTAAAGGAGCGCGTCAAAACAAGTAAGTTTCTTTATCCAAGCTTAACATTCTCATATAAATTTAGTGTGGCAGATTTACAGGCTAAAACTATACCAAATATTTCGGGCCGTTCATCAACTCAAACTGAAACTAAACCAAAAAGAAAACCAACTCCTCCAAGGGCACCGAAACAAAAACCTACACCAAAAGGTTAGTGACCACCAAAAAGCACAGATGAACAACCTCCAACAAACCCCACCCAATTTAAGGGGTCGGTTGCGCACTTCGCACTGCGCAACAGTTTTGGAGGTCAATCGTTCAAAAATTTTGAGATTTGTGTCGCGTGATACGTCGCACGACGCGTCGCGAGTTGGCGTTTATAGTCTGTCGTGCGATGCGTAGCGCGACAGACTTGTCGCGCGATAGTACTTGGTTTGAAAAGACGTTTCTCCATCAACAAGACTCTGTGGTACAGTGACAAAGCAAGGGCTTAGTGGTCGCAAGATCGCGAGTTCGAATCCCGCTTGGAGCCAAATTTTTTGCTACTCGGGCTTTTATCGCTTGGTATGCACTTGCGACGTCGCAGGCTGTCGCGCGACAGAACTATAAACGATATTGGAAAAATTGTTTGCACTATAAACGTCATTGCTCTGCGACGCGACATAAGTATAAATCCTACCTTACAGTTTCATTTTAGCTACATTATCTTCTGAAGGTTTATATAATGATTATGATGAAGAAGATGATCATGTGGAAACTTCTCGTATTTTGTCACCTTCTCAACGTTTCAATCCTACTGCTAAAAATTCATATGATTATACATCACAAAATCCTAGCTTAAAGAAAAATTTTGGTGCTAAAACGTGGAATTTTCTATCAAATTTCACTAACAAGGTGCATAAACGTGATGTAAGTATTTATTATATAAATTTTCATGTTAATTTTAAACTTCGTTAAAGTTAATCTATTGAGATGTTCGGAAAGTTATTGCAATTTTTAAAACTGAGTACATATGGCTCCATAAATCTGTTTTCGGCAAAAAAATTTTCGGTGCAAGAGTGTAACCTGAATACGACCCAATCAGTTTTTTGAGAATAAGTCATGTCTTCGTGTTAATATAGATTTTTCAAAAAATCGGAGGGTTTTCAAAGATGTAACCTAAGTTTAAAATGATGAAATTTGGAAAACTTTTTGAAAATTCGAATTTTTGATCTCAAGGGGGTAAAAATGTAAGCCACTACTGTACATTTTATAAATTCTTTTATTGTTTACTCTTTAAATTTCAATTTTTAGACTGATTATAAAACTACACCACCATCGTTGTATGAAGCGCATGAGTCAAGATATAGTAGATATAAACCAACGCATGAAGGTCGTTTTGCCACTCAATCTTCAAAACGATATTGGTGGCAATCACGCGATATTTCCAGTTGGATTCTTATTGGACTTATTGTATTTACTTTCATTTTGGCTATAACTTATGTAGCTACTGCACATCCTGAAACTCTTCAACGGGGAAGTAAAATTATGAAAGGTATGCTATAGATTTAAAAAAATGAAATTTACTTAATACAGCCTTATGTAAGTAACATTCCTGAATTGATTGTTTGAATTCACCTTATGTAAAAAATTAAGATATACGATAGCGGCAATAAAAAGCGGACTAAACTTTAAAAATTCTTAATCTCGCACATTTTAAATCCGTGTTGGCTGAACGATAGATCATTGAATTTCTGGAATCACAAGGAAAACTTTGTAGAACATCACTTTTTATGAAAATCTTTGTATGATGAGGAAAACCCATATGAAACATATTGCTTCATTAATTGAGTCTTTGAGTTATGATAGAACTATCATAGCTCAATTAATGAAGCAATATGATTCATATGGAATTTCTTTTGTGCNTGCTTCATTAATTGAGTCTTTGAGTTATGATAGAACTATCATAGCTCAATTAATGAAGCAATATGATTCATATGGAATTTCTTTTGTGCGGATTTAAAATGACCAGATTAAGAATTTTTAAGGTTTGGTCCGTTTTTTATTGCCGCTACTGTATCTTGTGTTACTTCAATGCAAAAATTAAAGATATAATAGCGCTAGGCACGCCTAAGCTTTATGGGGCGCTCTTTGCGCGCTATTTATAGCAACCTTCCATATGGACTGCCCGGGGCCTATATTTCGCATATTTTGGCCTCTAGGTTTTTTATACCCTCTTCAGTAGGTGTACTTGATGAGGTCAAAATTGAAAAATTCTTTCGAATTAGTGTTCCCACAGTCAAAAATCTCTCGAGTACAAAAAATTAGCCAATTTGGAGCCATTCCTGAAATTCGAATAATTTTCAATTTTTAGAGGGTAACCCCTAATTTTTTAATTTTTATATTTATTATTATTTTATATGATCCAATTTATTAACAAATTTGTTTAGGAGCCATTTTTGACACATTTTTATTCTTTTACAATTACGCGATTTTGCCAACAATTATTGCTGCCATTGGTAAGGAGTTGCATAATTCTTAAATACACATGAGCAACATAGTTGACTTCAGTTCATATTTTAAATAACGACTTGATTATGTGTAATGGATCCTGGCCTGAAAATCAAGAAAGTCGTTTAAAAAAAACGAAAAAAATTTTATCCCTAAAAATTTTTGTTGGCGCTAAAAAACAAGGGACAAGGTGTTTTTTGTTTTGAAAAACTCGAAAAATCACCCTTATGTTTTAAAATGTTGGAAAATTTTCGAAAAAACATAAGGGGGCCACGGTAAATTTTTGAAAATTTTTTGAAAAAATAATCGAAACCAACCGGGCTTTCATTAACCGAACCGATAAACGGGTCCATGAAAACCGGATTAACCGATAACCGGATTGGTCCAAATTAACCGATAGTATCCAACCCTAGTTTAAACAATGATTTAGTTATTGGTGGTTGTTTTACCGGCTATTTTGTATATAAAAAACGTTTACAATGGCAAGAGGAGAATAAGAGACAACTATTAGACCTGGTTGAAAGAATAACTGGTTAGTTATTGTGTTGATATGCTATAGAACATTAAATTTAATAAATTTTCAGACATTATTCGTGACTCGGGTGTTGAAGGCATTGCTGAACCACATGTTAGAGATATGATTATGCCACCAACTAGGTATGAAAATATATTTTGCTCTATTTATCCATAAAAAATAGAAACATATTTCTAAAGTTTTTCGGGTCTGCATAAAACGGGATGGGTGAGTATGGATGGGATTCTCTCATCGTCCCCTTCGACTTTTATTTTAGCGTTGGTGTTTAAATCACTCGTTTCCGAGACATACATGGGCAGACCCCAGTTTTTTCACCTGGGGGTTGTGGGTCGGGTTGGGGGGGGGGACGTAGAATATGGGTCAAAAGGCCGACACATCGAGGATTAATAGCCTAAAAGTAGGTTGCTTGGAGCAAATATTTATGTGTAATCTTTGTTTTTGGTCGCTAACTTTTCGATCTCATCGGGAGGGGGACCAAATGAGGGTTGTGGGTTTTTTGACCTGGAGTGCTGCCCATGTATGTTCCGAGATCGTCCGATAAACAGACAGACTTATGATAATAGGATTATATTTTAGACGAACAAGCTCGGAATTTAAACTTTGGCAACAAGCAGTAGACTTTATTAATACATCAGATTCTCGTGTTCGTACAGATGTTCAAGATATAAATGGAGTTGAATGTAGCGTCTGGCATTGGATTCCAATAAAAAAACAAGGCTGGCAAGGACGTGGTTAATTTTATTTACTATTTTATTTCTTGTAAAATATGAAGTTGACCCAAATTTCGTGAGGTTGATCTAAATTTCAAATAAGAAAGCAATAAGCTTTTGAAAATTCATCTAATCTTTATTTCATATAACCTTTTTGAAAATCAACTTTCTGGGGATAATTTTGTGCGAGGAATCGTTTGCGCGTATTTTGAAGTATGAAAAATTTTGTTCGACCCTGATTCAGGCAATATTCGCTTTAATACATCGCATTTTTCCTTGATTCAGGGCCAGGAAAGTCATTCTGGATTTTTGTCTAATAATCATTTTTCTATGGTATTTTTATGCCAAGAGAGCACATTTTCAAGGTATGAAAACATTTCCATGAGCCAAAATCTGTGATTTTCGTTTCAATACACTAACGTCCACACTGAATCAGGATTAATGAATCATTTTCAAGCTTCGAAAAAGCGTGCATCGATTTCTAGCAAAGAAAAACAGCCTATCTTTTTTATAAAAATTCGATGAAACCTGCAAAAGCTTAAAACTTTCCTAACTTTCCTAAATATTTTTCAAATTTTCATCTTTATTACACTCTATTAATGCATTGCACTCTATTTTTACTTTGTTAATTGCTAATTTTAAAAAATTTAATAAAAAATTTAAGCCGTTTCATCTTCATCTGTTCCACAATCGGCTCTTACTCGTTGCATAAAACTACGAGGCATGATTTCTACTAATGAGTGAGTGTTAATATTGCCAGAAGCATTTTTGATGCTAGACTTTAGGCGAATTAATGAAACAGAACTTCGTCAAGAATTACGATCTTGGCTACATCCGGTTACGCCAATCCATATTGCTTTTCAAACTAATCCACCCGAAGGCATTGTTTATTTAATGTTTAAAAATAAAGACGATGCCAAACATGGTTTTCTTGCATTTCACTCACAGTGGTTTAATGGTAAAAAAGATAAATAATCTCTTAAAAGATTGAAGCAATAAAAAATTATAGGAAATTTGGTTTCCGCTAAATATGTTCGAGATGAACGATATATGGAGCGCTTTCCTGAAATGTCAGATAAATAAAGTCTTGTTCATAAATTGTAAATATTTTAAAACTTGTTTACATTTTAAATATATAAAATGCTTGTTAAGTAAATGCCTTTTATATTTGAACTTTAATTAGTTCACAAAAGCTTGGGAGATCCTATTACATTAAACGACAATAGGAACGAATGCACAGCACAAAAAAATTCCGCACTGATCTTCTGCATATGAATTTTCCGCACATGATTTTTTGCACATTTGCACATTTACACATTCTCACGGATTTTCCGCACAAGGATCTTCCGCACATTTTTGCACTAATAAACATTGCCTGAATTTCAATAAAATCATGTTTATTGAAACGATTGGCAAAAAATCTTTAAAAAATGTGAGAAAAAAATTCAAAAATGTGCGGAAGATCCTGCGCGGTCAATTCCTTAAAAAACTGTGCGGTGCATTCGTTCCTATTGCCCATTAAACGCGTAATGTGTGTCTGTGTATGTCCAGACGATAGGAGAACATTTGATTTAAACCCAGGACGTTAAAACAAAAGTATTAGGAGGCGATGAGAGAAGACAATTGATACCAAAAACATCGAAATCGAAGAACAAATTTGCAAAGTTGTCGATTTTTTCTTGGAGGGTAGATTTAGTACGTGTATTGAAACGAAAATAATCAAAATTGGGTGACTGAGTAATAAATTTTTTTGTTAAAATGCATAAAAATAATCTATAAGCATCAACAATTTTTGGGGGTGATGATCGTTTCTCCTATTTGGTGC
>OZJO01024567.1:0-24611 GCA_900406225.1 Acrobeloides nanus | reverse complement strand
GATTTCTCGCATAAAATAACCCTTAGAACGATGATTTTAGAAGAAAAATCGAAAATTTTCATAATTTCGCTTCAATACAAAACACTTATTTGCCTGAATCAAGGTCAGGGAAGCATTTTCAAGATTCGGGAGTGCGCGCAATCGATTCCCCGCATAGGAAAACCTAAGAATCGACGGTTTTCTCATAAAAATCCGAAAATGTGTGATTTTCGCTTCAATACACCCTCCCCATTCCCTGAATCAGGGTCAAGGAAGCGTTTTCATGCTTCGGGAATGCGCGGAATCGATTTATCGCATAAAATTACCCCTAAGAATGTATTTTTTACAACAATTTTTAGAAAAAAATTTTTTTCGGAGGAGTGGCCATGATTTTTACCCCCCCCCCTTTAACATTTAGACTTTGAATCATGTCTTTAAGTTAAAATTTTACATTCTCTTAAGCTCCAGAGGGTCCGTAAGATCCAGAGAACCCAAAAATGCCATCCTTAGTTTTCGAAGAGCTTGTACCCAGGCAAAACTTAGTTTTGCCTGGGTACAAGCTCTTCGTGTCAATGTTTAAACACGTTTGAAAATTTTTTCGCTACTTTGTTTCGCTCATAACTTTTTACTGTTAGATTCTCAACTGGTGCCGTAAAAGCAAAAAATGCTTCAAATGTTGTCACATGGCATCAACTCCCTAAAAGTCCTTTCTCAAATCAAAATTTCCCTCCTATTTTTTGACCCGAGTTACGGCGGCTGACATGGATCTGAATTCAATCAAATGACTTGAACAAAGAAAACAATCTCGTTTATAATCTCAGAAATAACTAGTAACAATAATTTTCACAGTCTTTAGCAAAAATTTCAAGTCTAAAACCATCGTAGCACCATAAAATGTTTATCATCTCAAAAATAATGATAAAAATCACATAGCAATAAGGGTACTCAAGAGAAAGCGAGGTTTTTATGCTAGCTTGCCTTTGATTAGGGGTCATTCACAAATTACGTTTCCCGGAATGGGAGGGGGGTGGTCCGAGATTTTCCAACGAATTCTAACGTAATTTTTTTGCTGAAAAACACTCATTTTTAAGCGAAAAACGCTCAAAAATTTTCGATTTTCACGAAAATTTTGTTGAAATCCTTGAGTTAATGCAAAAACCAGCGCCACAGGAGAATTTATTTTTTTGAAAAACGCTTGTTTATATGCTGAAAATGAAGAACTTTTGGGTTAGAAAATGTCAAATTTGGGGCTGTTTTGTTGAAAAATGGGAAAATTTAGACAATTTTATTGGAAGACTTTAGTTGAGGTAAAATCCAGCGCCGCAGGCGAAAATTTTTTTGATAAACGCTTGTTTTTAAGATGAAAATGCTCAGAAAATTACAATTTTTATATTAAACAGTGGAAAATTTCGGGCCTTTTTGGTGAAAAAATAGGAAATTTTGGTCATTTTTGGTGAAAAATCGTTATGGGGAAATTAGGATTCTTAGAAAAAATTTTCAAACATTTCAGAGGGAGACCAAGGCAACTTTTTATTTTTTTTTAAAATCTCAAAAATCATCTTAATTTCCCTATTTTTTCCCGCCTGTCGGCGCCAAAATTTTTTTTTGAAAAACACCTTTTTTTAATCTGAAAACGCTCAGAAATTTTCGATTTTCGACGAAAATTTTGTTGGCATATTTGAGTTAAAACTACGCCACAGGCGAAATTTTGTTGAGAAATGATTGTTTTTAAGCTGAAAATGCTTAGAAAACAACACACAATTTTTGTAGAAAAAATGGAAAATTTTGGACCTTTTGGTGAAAAAATAGGAAGTTTTGGTCATTTTTGGTAAAAAATCATAATGGGGGACCATTATGATTTTCGAAAAAATTTTTCAAACAATTTGGGCAAAAACATAAGGGCGGACCATTAGGAAAAATTTTTAATTTTTCCAGGAATGGAGGGGGAACCACCCCCAGGTTTCCCTCTAGTTACGCCACTAATTTAGAGTTAAACAGGTAAAAATCCTAGTAGGTAAAATTTTGAAATATTCGTCAATTTTTGTTATTTTCTATTAAAAAAATTACGTTTGCTTATAAAGGGGGGGGGGAGGTCCGGTCAAATCTAACGGTTGCAAACTAAGGGAGGAGGGGGTCTGAAAATCGAGGTTTTTTGCAAACGTAATTTGTGAATGGCCCCTTAGTTGCATAAATGATCCATCTCGATATCGTTCATATAAACAAGGAAAAAATTATGACAATATTTCAAAAATTTCCTTTTTATAGTCATGGTTTTAGGTTGTTAAGTAATACAGGATGACTAATAAAAATGCAATAAACTTCTGATTTTCAAAAAAGTAACACAGTCTTAAATGAGCCATATTGGGTTGATAAATAATTTCATTAATCAAGGCAAAAATAAGTACAATATTTCCGTTTTGGCTCATAGTGATGGTTTTAGGTTTTTACTTGCAAGAAATACCGGAAGAGCTAATTAAAAATTACAATAAACTTCTGATTACTAAAAAATTAACACAGTCTTAAATGAGCCATATTGGGTTGATAAATAATTTCATTAATCAAGGCAAAAATAATTACAATATTTCCGTTTTGTCACATAGTGATGGTTTTAGTTTTTTACTTGAAAGGAATACCGATGGTTTTTTTGCAAAAACTAAAATTTTTTGCCGGGCAAAAAACTTTGAGGACAGCTTAGAAGCGAACATAAGCTATTTCTACGAGACGACTGTCTTCGCCACTCGGCCATGAGTGGCTTTTCATATAATTTTATTAAATTTCAACTATAAGACCTACGTAAAATGGTAAAAAATTGATATGGAGCTAAAAAATTTATTTTGAAGAATACCCCCATGATTTTGGTGTCATTTTTCTTCTCATACCAAGTCCTATCGATTGGTATAGGCCATGACGGAATTGGACTTAAGGTGTCGGAGATAGCACAAACAAACAGACACACATAGCGCGTTTAATATATAAGAACTTGAACCGGTTAAAGGACAAAATGCAAAATCCAAAATGCAGAACAGACAAAATGCAGAATGCCGAAATACCGAATGTACAAAATGCCGAAAGGACAAAGTGCAGAATTCCATAATACAGAATAAGGACAAAATGCAGCATGTTAAAATACAGAACTCCATAATGCAGAGTTTTATTTAAACTCAAGCACTGTAGGCCTTAGGCTTAGGTTTAGGCCTTAGGCTTAGGTCTTAGGCTTAGGACTTAGGCTTAGGTTTTAGGCCTTAGGCTTAGGCTTAAATTGATTTTGCCCAAAAAGTTCAAAAAAGTTTGTGTATTACAACGAAGAGCTTGTAACAAATTTCAAACGCAATTATCTCGAAAACTACAACGATTCAGAACATGCCGTAAAAACAAAAAATGCTCCATTTTTCATGATCTTTCCGAATATATCATTTTTTCATATGGTTGTAACTTACTTGACTGGTCCTTTAAGAGTGTAGTTTCTGTCCACTGTTTAAAAAAAGTCTAGGTCGGGATTTTTCATCGAGCTTCTTCATTATCACCAAATTCATTAAGTGCCCTTTTGATCATTTCAAATATCGTGTGCTCATCTCATGTCTTGTATTGTGTGCTCATTTGATCATGTCAAGTATTGTGTGCTCATTCTCTTTTGGTAAAAGAGTAATTCGGGAGTTCTAAAATACTACATGAAGAAACAAAATCTGTAAATTGTCCTTCTCTGTTTGATATGTTTTTAATTATTTCATCTGGAGAACCGAGTGACCGAGGTCACGATCATAACAAACCTTACAGACCATAGGTAGACATACAGGTGGAGAGAGGATCTGGTGCTAGGTTGGATCTTTAAAATTTTCAAAAATTTGCCTTGGTCTCGTCTTATGTTTCTTCGAAAATTTTGGGAACCTAAAAAAGGATGCCGGGTTGGTCCTATTTTTAGTCTTTTTGCCAGATTGGTTGGGGGGAGACCTCCCCCCTTGGCCATGTGTGTTACGGACCCGGAACAACAAAAAAATTATGGTACCCCATACACAGCTTGATATAAAATTATATGGTGCCCCACACACTCACAGCCTGACGATACGAAAAAACTCCAATTATGATAAACCTCATCTGTAGTATGTGCACAAAAATAATTACATAAATTTGGTAGATATAAAATTTTTGGATTCATTGATAAAATTCCTTTCTTTCGGTTTCGTGATAAAAGGAAAACACTTCCAATTTGTTTTTAGGCAAAAGGTAGTATTTCTCTTTAGTATTTCTTTTTTTTAGTCCAAAAAATATTAGATGTTGGTTTATTTTTTCCTATTAATATAAATTTTGTTCATTAATGCTCAAACAATAATAGACCCTAAGAAAAGAGTGGATTGTTATCCATCTTTTGACAAAAAATATGTTGCTCAAGTAATTTGCGAGGCAAAAGGATGCATATGGGATCCTGTACAGGTAAGAAAAACTTTTACTTATGTTTTTACCAAAATCAGGGTCAAGGTAGCGTTTTCACATTTGATTCCCAGTATGAAGTTACCAACTACATACGTCAATTCTAGAAAAAATGTGAAGATTTAGGATTTTTCAAAAAAGTATAAATTTCGTGTAGTATAAATTTTTTTGTATAAATTTTGTGGTATAAATTTTAAATGTATAACTACGGGCGAATCTGAATATATCAAATCCGCCCGGGCGAATCTGAATCATCCAGATCCGCCCGAGCAAATCTGATTCGATAGGCTTAGGGCTAGGCCTAGGCTTAGGCCTAGACTTAGGCCTAGGCTTAAACTTAGGCCTAAGACTAGGCTTAAGCCTAGTCCTAAGACTAGGCCTAAGCCTAGTCTTAGGGAAAATTTTATCCCAAAATTATCAAATAAGTATTACAACATTCTGGATCCGTATAATTTTTATACTGGTCTTTGTTGATTTCCAAAAATTTAAATGTAACATAGTCTTCTTTGTTGTTGGTGTTTAATAAAATAGCAGCTTTTCGACAAGGTATAAACCAAACATGCGATTTATCGGTTCTATGGCTATTATAAGGTGCTGTAGCATTATCTAAAATGAACATCAAACGGCTCTGATAGTAGAATAGTAGAAAGACTTACGTTTAAAGATTTTGGGAAAAGTCACACTATAACGTCGACTATGTTCCGCTATTATCCGAGCGTAACTCTAAAATCGAGGTTTATTGAATAGTTGATAATAGAACTTACATCGGAATTTAGAAAATTTGCTTGCATAGCAATATAAAAATGTGATGGTATAGGTAAATAGCAAGGCCGGTTGTCATCACTTTGATTAGCATGAAGTTTATATGTCACATTAAATAATACATCGTTTTTTAGTAATCTAGTATCACAACCTAAATCTTCTATTTTTACCAGAAGGGTCAAAATTTTTCACCCATGTGTAGATATGGGGTGGCGACAGTTGAAGACAAGCACTTGAGGATGAGACATTTAAGGATGGCTATTTGAAGACGGACATTTGAGGACGGAATATTTGAGGGCGGCCATTTGTGAACAGGACATTTGAGGGCGGAACATTTGAGGAACAAAGGTGGGATATGTTTTTAGGCCATAAATAGCATCCATTCTCAAATGTTTCGTTCACAAATGGCCGCCCTCAAATGTTTCGTCCTTAAATGTCCCGTCTTCAAGTGTCAAGCCCTCAAAAGGCCATCCTCGAATGTCTCATCCTCAAGTGCCCATCCTCAACTGTTGCCACGCCGTAGATACAAATTTTTCAACTATAGTTTTATCTACTTACCTATGTTTACAACTTTTTCTTGAACTAAATGTCTAGTATGATGCAAAAGATGTCGATATCCATTTACTATGTGAAGTAACTTGACCATATAAATTAACAATATTTTTTGAAATTTCATAATACGTTTGAAATCCTTCTATTCGTCTTTACTTAAATATTTAATCTTTATTCAAAGTTTTACTAAAATCCACAAGTTTAAACGATGAATATGGAAAACAATAGTATGTTGCGTTATTCACGCTTATGATAACATTATCTTCGTATAAAATATATTAGGTCTATTCATAAATTTTTTATAGCTAAATGAGACGAACAAAATGACACCAAAGTTATCCAATTTGAACATTGTTTTGGGTTATTGAAACGAAAATTCTGATTCATGTTTTCGTTTCAATAACCCAAAACAATGTTCAAATTGAATCATTGTGATGTCGTTTTGTTCGTCTCATTTAGCTATAAAAAAATTCTACTATATTCATTTTATGAAAATTTAAAAAATCGATTTTTCCGCAAAAAATTCAAAAAAGTTTGTGTATTACAGCGAAGAGCTTATAACAAATTCAAAATTTCAAACGCAATTATCTCGAAAATTATAACGATTCAGAACTTGCCGTAAAAACAAAAAATGCTCCATTTTTCATGATCTTTCCGAATATATTATTTTTATATGCTTGTAAATTACTGGACTGGTCGATAGCCCAAGGCCTCCTTTAAGGAAGGCCTTGGGCTATCGATAACGAGCATTGCGCCTAAAATTTAGCCACAACAAGAAAACAACCACCGTGAAACTAGATGCCTAAATTTGCTCTCAACCTATGTATGGTGATGGTTGAAGAAAAAAGAATAGAAAACAGCGAGAAATCCCAATGATCTGACCGAAAGACAGAAACAAGATCGAACGGACAAGTGACATAGACCGTGGTCTCAATACTATAGATTTGTGGTCTCGGACATATATTGATAGATTGTGATCTCGAGCATGGAAGGATTTCCTTGATACAAATTGTGACCATCGACGAAAGCTGGGTGTACTACGATGGTCGTTTATGCTGAAATGGTAGTTAGAAGCCGGAAAAGCTGGTGAACTGTACCGAAGTGATATCCATTGAAAGAAGTGTCTCTTGTGTTTTTACTGGTGTTCGAATATTGAGAATTGCTGGAATAAAAAATTGAAAAATTGAAATTTTAAAAGACATAAACTTTTCGACCAAAATATCCTGACTTTTTTTCAAATATTTATCGAAAATTTTGTAGGTAAAATTTGAAGAAAATTAGAAACACCCACATTGAAAAACATTAATTTGTCTATTCATTTCATAATTAGTGTACTAAACAACATTAAATATCACTCAAAAAAAATTCCGCATTACATGTCCAATCTAAGCATATTTATCGGATACATCTATGTTGAAAACAACAAAAAGTATATGAAAGTTGAACCCTTGATCTCAATTTTGTTGAAATTACTGCCTTTTTCTATGACTAGAATATAACTTATATAGACATCTGTCGTGACGTTCGAAATTTAAAAAATCTTATTATTCAATCTAAGGAATTTGATTCATCCGAAAAAATAAGAAATAACAATAGAGACCTTGATCTTAAGTCTGTGTACGTCAAGAATAGAATAAAAGAAAATACAAAAAAATTTCTTATAAGACTATAGGACAAAATTGTTGAGCATGATCTATATCGTGCTCCTCCATGAATCCAAAAGAGAACCGGGTATTTGTCGGTAGAACTTGCCTAAAATAAGATTTTACTATATTGTACAGTTGGCTCCAAATAAGAAAATTGCAAAGATTTTTTGGCCTAAACCCGACTGGCATAAATGATGAATAGACAAAAAAATTGCTTAAAGGACCAGTCCAGTCAGTTACAACCATATAAAAAAATAATATATTCGGAAAGATCATGAAAAATGGAGCATTTTTTGTTTTTACGACATGTTCTGAATCGTTGTAGTTTTCGAGATAATTGCGTTTGAAATTTGAATTTGTGTACAAGCTCTTCGTTATAATACACAAATATTTTTTGAATTATTTGCGGAAAATCGATTTTTGTATTAACTTTTTAAATTTTCATAAAATGGACATTGTAGCAATTTTTTATAGCTAAATGAGACGAACAAAATGACACCAAAATTANATCTCGGTGTCATTTTGTTCGTCTCATTTAGCTATAAAAAATTGCTACAATGTTCATTTTATGAAAATTGAAAAAATCGATTTCTCCGCAAAAAATTCAAAAAATTTTGTGTATTACAACGAAGAGCTTGTAACAAATTTCAAACGCAATTATCTCGAAAACTACAACGATTCAGAACATGTCGTAAAAACAAAAAATACTCCATTTTTCATGATCTTTCCGAATTTATCATTTTTTCATATGATTGTAAATTACTGGACGGGTTCTTTAAGTCTGTGTACGTCTGTAATTCTAAAGACTAGAATAAAAGAAAATACAGAAAAAATTCTCCGATTGAAAGAAATTTTTAGCACGTACAAAATTAAACCAAAAAATTTCATTTAAATACGTGTTGACGTAAGTGTAGGATTTTACTCTAGTTAAGACGATTAAAGTAATTATCGAATGACACATGGATTTAAAGAATAAATGTATAATTCGACAATATTATAGCGGTAACATCATAGAAGATTTTTTCGAAGTGATTTACACGTAGAAAGCACTATGTGACAGAGATCAGTAGGATAGAGATCCATGAGATTAACGATTAAGAAGTATTATACCACAATCTTGATTATCCTTGGATATTTTAGATGAGATTTGTATTATAAAAAAATATAAATTTTGTGTTCCTCTTCCGTCTTATGTTAAAAATTTGCTGCCGGGACAGCATCGAAATAGTTAATTCTTAACAAAATTCTTTAAAAAATCATGAAAATTGTTTAACTTCATACAATTTTTTCAAAAATTACCCCTAGAAAAATTATTTCTTAGTTAAGGATAGTAACCTTACAAGAAAACATTACTAATATAAAATTCGGAGGTTTTGGGGACCCCCCTGGGTCTTATCTGCAAGGCACTGACCTTTTATTTCACCCAAAAGCCAACAGATTTTCACCAAGTCCACGCAATCGGTCTCGAACTTTTATTTCCGCCCAACACGCAATGGATTTCCGCAGGTCTTCACGATCGGTCTCGTGGAGTAAACGTTGCCACGCTTCTGAATTCCTGTGACGCTGACCGGCCTAAAATAGGAAAATAATCGATGTTGCGAACCCGATAAAAATATCAAACTGCAACTTTCTTTAACTTTATTTGCCTGAATTTCACAACCAAAAACAATACAAAACAACAGTAAAAGTTTAGCAACACATTTCATAAATAATACATTTAAAGAAACGGAGCAGGAAAAGCTCTTTAGAGAAATAAGCTTTTCAAACTTTTTTGACCTTGCAAAACGCCGGCAGCAAGACTGGAAAGAAGTAAGTTAACGCGGCACAGTATAAAAAACGCAAGAAACTAATGGAAAAACAGCCAGCACAGAACTCGCAACCGTTGCACCAAAAGGCCTTTCACAAAAAACGATACGATAACAACAAAGAAAGAATGCGCGATAAAAATGCGATGCGATATAAAAACAATAACGATGCGACGTAATACAATGCGATCTAATGTAATAATAATAAACGCGATAGATACAAATAAACTGAGGAAAGAGATGACAGAATGAAATTACAATAACAGAGATTTCGCGCTAATATCCAAAACAATTCAAACATAAAGAGATTATTCTAATTTGATCTTGTTATGGCGCATTCTTTACACCAACTTCTTTATGTCAAATGATCCTATTTTTCAGCATTTCATGTTGTAACAATTTTTCAAAAAGCAAAAATACGGAGTTTAGTATTGACTTTGGCTTGGAAAAAGTAATTGAGAATTACGCTTTGGTTTAACGCTTAAAAAGTGGATTTTTTTGACTTTGAGGAAATACTTTGTCGATCATAGTTTATCACTTGAAAACTGATCTTGTGATCAACCTCCTTCTGTTTTCCATTGTTCAGTAATTGTTGATTACTATTTTACTCCTCCTATGGTGTAATACCAATTGTTGTTTTATATTCTTAAGTTTGGTTTTTCCCAGGTTCACCTCATTTGTGCGAGTCATCAAATATGTCGATGTTTTCTTTCAGTTTTCTTTTAATTTTTTCTTCCTATTTTATTATAAATTCGATTGCCACTTATAATATCAACAAAACAACTGAAATTACGGATGATGTGCTTAAAGCAAGTTTTTTGACCGGCTGATGGTTCAAATAAGTTCCGCTTAGTCGGTCCTTCTTATCACACTCCCTCCTCTCACTAGGGAACGTTTCCAAGTGATACCAAGCTTTTTTCATAAAATTGTTGCTATTTTGTAGAGGACCGAAAATGATGTAGAATTGCATAAAAATTTTTACTCCATACTTATCTGGTATCGAGGAATTCAGAATTCAAAGTTTGTGCATTGGCTCATAAGGAATTTAAATCGGCTTTCAAATTAAGCCCAGGTAGTCTAGTGGATAGAGCTGTAGTCTGATAGTCTGTATGCATAAGGTTCAATACGCTTCGTATTGCAAATGATTTTTAAAATTTTATAAACTTTCTATATCGAAGGGAATTGAACGTTATGCATACAGGCCATCAGACTACTGCTCTATTCACTAGACTACCGGCACTAGGCCGTTACGGTTACGGGCTCTCGTTACCGAGCACACTCATCACAGCCTCTCGTTACAGAATTCGCTTGTTACGGCCTGCCAGGGGCGTGCTAGGATTTTAAAAATGAAAGAGGGGGAAATCATAAACAACGTTTTTCAATTTTTTATGAAAAAATTTAATTTTTAAAGTTAAAATTAATCGGGTTCTGTAACGAGAGGCCGTAACGAATGGTGGTGAATTCGTTTCGTAACGAGGGGCCTAGTGCCAGACTACCTGGGCTTAATTTGAAAGTCGATTTAAATTCCTTATGAGCCAATACACAAACTTTGAATTCTGAATTCCTCGATACCAGATAAGTATGGAGTAAAAATTTTTATGCTTCTACATCATTTTCGGTCCTCTAAAAAATAGCAACAATTTTATTAAAAAAGCTTGGTATCACTTGGAAACGTTCCCTAGTCAGTGGCGTATTCAGCGCACCAAAATGACGAAAAAGTACAGGCAAGGGTTAAAAATAAAAAAACAAGTCACAATTGACTCAGATCTCCGAGCGAGTGTCATATCATAGGTCGGCAAAGGGGGAGAGTCTCCCCCCTGACCCACTCACTCTTGGACCCAAAATTGAGGGGGAACCACCTCATCGGGGGTCCTCTCTCCCACCTTGCCGACCTATGTGCCATATCATGGGTTTTCGGGGTTTGAACCATGGCCAAGTGGCTAATGTACCCGTCCTTCACTCATATGGCGCGGGTTCGAACCTGTTTTTTTTTAAAGTCGATTAGCAACTTGTTTTTTTTTTAAATTTTGACCCTTGCCTGCACTTTTTCGACACTTTGGTGCGCCGTAGTAGGTAGAAGGGCCGACTAGAGGGATGGGGGGGGCACTTTCCTAAATAGGCTTTTCTCAAAATACATAAGGGGATCCTTATGATTTCTTCGGGATTTCGGTCGTCGAGGATCACCTGCCCCTGGGCACCAGAGGCAGGTGATTACTCTACTGCCCCCTCGGCCATTATAGATGTTGGGAGAATATGAACAGTATCGTAAAATGATACTTTAGGATTATCTAACTGAATTTGGATATCTACCAAAAACCAATATTGCTTCGAATCCAACTGTTGAAAGCAATTTAATGTTTGAAACAGTCGATCTTCGCTTTTCCATAAAGTATTTAAAAAATTTTATGAAAAAAGTAAAATGCCCTTTATCTTATTTTTAAGAAAATTACAAAGATTTTTCGGCCTAGAACCGACTGGCATAAATGACGAAGCGACGAAAAAATTGCTGTTCAAACCTCGTTGTGGAGTGCCAGATATTTTGGACTCAGCTATGACTAGCGGTATATTTATATAGCAATCCCTTCAAAAAGGCCTATTTCACGCTAGTATACTCTATTAAAGCTCACACATGGGATAGGGGGGGGGAGAGACAGTTCCGGAAATTTTTTCCTAAGCATATAAATTTTCCAATTTTTGATGTCACAGAAAATTTATTGGTCATAGGGCGAAATCATAATGGTTCCTCTTTATGATTTTTTTGCGGCCACCGAAAAAATTTACGAAGAGGTGTGGGCCGTTTGGAGGAGCCACAAAACGTCTAATTCTGTCGGTCTTATATACTAAGATTATTATAGATGCGAGTAGAAAATGGAATAAAGACACTCTAACTTATTCAATAGAAGTATACACGAATGATCTCGAAAAAAGTTTAGTTAGGTAAGCGTGTGTGATCAAGATCTTTGAGCAATTTTGAAAATGATTAAGCCCAGATAAAAAGTTAACGACGAATTGCTCAAGAAAAGCCTGAATTTGCTTAAGAACTGATCCGACTAAATACTCGAGTTGGTTTGACCATAATATTTGGATCCGAACTAACCCATGCTTTCGTGACCCACTCTGAACCGACCCGGCTAAATGCTTCAACTCTAACCAGATTTGTATCATTATATAAAATTGTAGAGAAGCAATCCGAGAGGCCTTTGATATGTGGTCAGAGGTAGTTCCGTTAGATTTTATTGAACTTCTTGGGGTGAATTCAAGTGCAGATATAAAAATTGGCTTTGCTACTGGCGAACATGGTTGTAATTCGGCTTTTGCTGGACCAGGTTATATCTCATACATATCCAATGGCGTAGAAAAGGGGCAGATACCACCTAGAGGCCAAAAATTTTAAAGAAATAGCCTTTTATAAAGGTCCCCTTTATATTTTTGGGAAAAAATAGTCTTTTTGGGTAAGTGCCCCCTAGCAGAGCTTCCTGCCTTCACCATTATACAGACCCCTACGGGCCGCGTACCATTATGTTTTTATACAAAATTTATAGGTGGGATAATAGCGCATGCATTTCTTCCACCTATTGGCAAAATACACTTCGATGACGATGAGCATTGGATTTATATGGATTCTAGTAAAATAGTAAGGTAATCAAAATCATAAACATATATCGTATTTCCTCTAAAATAAGACCCCCTAGGAGGGAGTTTATAACACCAAAAATCCAAATTAACGCCCTCTTTGGAAGGGGTTAAAAAAATAAGATCCGGGTCTTATTTGAGAAAAAATACAGTTTTTTTGCAAATCTATGCGTTGGGTTTTAGTGCAGATTTGAGTGAAATTAATTATGTTGATTTACTGAATATTGCTACTCATGAAATTGGTGAGAATTTTTTTACTCTTCTAATAATCATGGTCCAAGTCTGCGTCATTTGAGGAAGGTATCCCGGGCACACGTGTATAACCCAAACCCCATTCAATTTGGAGGAGGTCGCGAGCCACATGAAAGCAAAAAATGGGCTCGCGCGCTAGCATTCGAAATCCCAAAAATACCCAGAGGGTTCTCTTTATGCTTTTGCCCTCCTAAGCACTCGAGGAATCCTCGTACGCGCGAAAAGTCGCGCTTGATTGGTCTCGCACAAGAGGAGTCGCGCGCAAGCCGCTGGCTCAAATTCTATTGAGCTTATGATACAGTTGATATTCACATCTTTCACCAAAAATTAGGGCATGCAATTGGTCTTGGTCATGTTGGCAACAATGATTCAATTATGTCATCTTTATATAATCCAACATTAGACAGCAATGGAAATTATATGAAGCCGAAACTAACATCGCATGATGTAGCCGCCGCTAGGAAAATTTATGGTAAATTTACATAATTTTTTTTATCATCAATTGGCTTGTACCAAAAGTTTTGAGACTTTTTACGTGAATTTTGACCCGAAAATCTTTTTCTAAAAATGACCTATATAGGGATAATTTTATGCGGGGAATGAAAACGCTTCCTTAATTTTTCCCTGATTCAGGAAAAAATTGACGATTAGCGATGTCATTTCCAACGCCTTTATATAGTTAACCCGAAATTCGCATAAATGTGTGTCAGAAATGTCAACGCTAACCGTCAGTTTTTCCTTGAATCAGGGTTAAGGAAACGTTTTCACGGCTCAGGAATGCGCGCAATCGATTCCCCGCATAAAATTACCCTTATATGAGTCACTTTAAAAAATTTTCGGGTCAAAATTCTCGTAAAAAGTCTCAAAACTTTTGGAACAACCCAATAATATTAATTGTAGGTCCTCGAAAGGAAGGGTTTAAAGCGAAAACAAATAATAATGAGATAATAAATGAAATGAATCGTCTCAAACTGGAACAAGAAAAATTGTTTAAAAGTTTTGCTCAACTTGAAGAAAAATATAGTAAGTAGGATCTTAACACCTCGAGGACCGATTGAAATTTTGCCCATTGTGATACTTAGTGATCTTCTGACAAAAAATAACTTTAAATTAAAGAAAAAAGTTTAAGGAAAAATATAAAACTTAATTTGAATGTCTGCATCTGAATGGTAACAATTATGTAAAGTAGCAGTTTTTGTTTTAATCATATCTCCGGGTGGGAATTGAATTAAAAGCTTGTTGACCACTCATTTTAAAGTTCGTGATCCGCCCTTCAAAAGTTGTCTAAACACTTATAGCAAGTTTTCGCTTAAATAAAAAATAAAAAGCTATGAGCCAATCTTTGACAATACCTCTGATTTTTTTACTTATCTTTCGACAAACATGGCATTTTTGACCCTGTTACGGGGACTTTTCTCAATGACAATTTAGACGAACAATAAAACTAAACCCAATGTGTACCAAAATTTTCGTAGGGTTCTGAGCTTTATTTTTTGTCTAAATTATCGTTGACAAAAATCTCCGTAACAGAGTCAAAAATGCCATCTTTGTCGGAAGACAAGTAAAAAAATCAGAGGTATTGTCAAAGATTGGCTCATAGCTTTTTATTTAAGCGAAAACTTGCTATAAGTGTTTAGACAACTTTTGAAGGGCGGATCACGAGCTTTAAAATGTGTGGTCAACGAGCTTTTAATTCAATTCTCACCCGGAGATATGACTAAAAAAAATGCTATTTTACATAATTTTTACCACTAAGATGCACACATTCAAATTAAGTTTTATATTTTTCCTTAAACTCTTTTTTTAAATTTAAAGTTATTTTTTGTCAGGAGATCAATCAAATATCACAATGGACAAAAATTTCAATCGGTCCTCGGGATGTTAACGGTAAAGAAAAAATTAGCTGGAGCACAAAACAGATTACATTAAACGGCACTTTTTTCAGCGATGAAAAATATCGCATGATGTACAGAGCGATCATTTTGGCCTGCAACATCAATGTTTTTAGTCGTTCTTGCACTCCCTCTAACGAATTTCTATGCGGTCTTTTTTAAAATTGTAGCTGAACAATGGCCGAATAAGTACTGATAAAAATTGTCGAAATCTGTTGACCCTAACACTGTCAAAAATTACTTTAAAGTTTTCAAAGTCAATTTTCTTCACATTAACAAAATGTTAGGAATTTAATTTTGTATGAAAATACAGAGCTTTAGTCCCTCTAACACATGCAAAAAACCGTATATAAAAATTATTTAACAGTGGCGAGATATTTGACTTTGAAGCTGATAGTCAAAAATGAGGCAAAAACAAAATGACACACTCGGGAATCGAACTCTCGACTTTCTAGCTGCTAGCAGAACGCGCTAACCACTACATCATGTGATGATAATGTAGTGGTTAGAGTGTTCGTTTAGGATCAACGGATTTCGAAAATTTTTATCCGCATTTATTCAGCCATTGTTCAGCTACAAATTAAAAAAACCGCATAGAAATTCGTTAGAGGGGGTGCGAGAACGACTAAAAACATTGATGTTGCAAACCAAAATGATCGCTCTGTAGGCTTTTTTCACTAAACCAAATTTATTTGTTTTGTTTACACTAGAGAATTTGTTTTCTAGATAAATTAAAAACTGAAAATGATCCAATAGGTCTTCCAAGACCTCCAGGAAAAGATGGTTCTTCCGGACTTCCAGGAAAAGATGGTTCTCCCGGACTTCCAGGATTATCGGGTCCTCAAGGACCTCCTGGCCAAGATGGTTTACCCGGGTTGAAAGGAGATCAAGGCTTTCGTGGTACTCCAGGTCAAAAAGGAGATCAAGGCCCTCGTGGTCCTCCAGGTCAAAACGGGGAAGCTGGTTATCAACGGGAAAGCCGATTACGAGAAGGTTTCAAATTCAAAAAATAAAAAATGGTCACCCGGGGAAATTTTTTCTTAAAACGTGGCCAAAAATAGTATCAACCGGTAAGGTACCAGGACATCTTACCGCAACGGCCACGCAGGTCCGACTTCCGTCCCGAATTTAAAGTTTTTTCCAATTTTCATGAAATTTTTTGCATATTTTGTTCGTAAATCATTTTCCTGTTATTATTTTTTTCATATATAGTCTTTTTGATATGAATGTCGCTTTTAAGCAAAGGCAAAAACTTATGGCGACAGAAGGGAATTGAACCAGCGCCATACATAACAAAAAGGCTATATAGGGAAGTCGAACTGCGACCTATGGCGCATTGCGAGAAGATGTCCTGTCGCTTTACCGGGGGTACCATTTTTGGCCATGTTTTACGGAAAATTTTTCAATTTTTCGCACGCTGTGCCTGGGTTACCCCTCTATGTAGGGGGTACCCATAGATCAAAAATGAAAAATAGCATTGGCATCATGTACCCTCAGATTTTCACTACTTCTCAAAAACTTCTTTGGCGATTATCCACTAGTCAAAAGCCCTTTCTCTACAGAAAATTTTTACTAATCCAGAAACTTTTTATAAGAATTTAGGCTCCTTCAATAACGTAAGAAGTACATCTTCAAATAAGTTTACTCTATACACGGCAAATAACTTCCAAGGTATTTGTCGTCTAGATTTAAAACAATTAACACTCTCTCACATGTCGATCATTTCAACTTAAATCAAGACTGTTTTTCACGCTGAACACGATACTGCAAAAATTATTTGAAAAAAACTACTTTAGTTGGGTCTAGAGCCCCATCTTTACAGGTACTATTTTAGAAAAAGAACTTTTTGATTTAATGAGCATAACTCCTCGTAGGAATTGAATTGAGAGATGATTGATCACTCGTTAAAAGCTGGAAATTAGCGCTATAAATTTTATATAAACACCTATAGAAAATTTTCGCTTTAATAAAAAGTTATGAGCCGATCTTTGAAAAAACTCAGATTTTTTGACCGGGTTTCTGATAAAGATCGGCATTTTTGGCCCTGTTGTGGAGATATTTGTAAAGGGCAGTTCCTTGGAAAATTGTAGCCCATGTTCCCAGAAAAATTTTGGTATACTGGATTTAGCTGTTTGGTAACAATCTGACTGAGTTATGGACATTTTATTCCTGTAAAATGACCATTTTGGATATTTTTAGCATTTCAAGCGCACCAAAACCTATGTTAACTCAACTCTTTTTCCCAAAATGAATTGTTTTACCGTGTTGAACTATGGCCAACAATTTCTGATCATTTTGGGACAATTTTGAAAACTTTATTTTTGGGTCCAGATTCAGAGCAAAAATGCTATTTTTTAAGGATAGGGTAAGGCTTTTTGTCAGATTCACTCAAAAATGATCAGAAATTTGAGTGATTCTGACAAAATGCTTAAAAAATAATTTTATTCTGAATCTGGATGCTGAATACGGTTCCAAAAATAAAGTTTTTCAAAATTGTCCCAAAATAATCAGAAATTGTTCACCATGGCTTAACAAGGTAAAACAACTCATTTTGAGAAAAAGAGTTGAGTTAACCTAGGTTTTGGTGCATTTGAAATGCTAAAAATATCAAAAATGACCATTTTACAGGAATAAAATGTCCATAACTCAGTCAGATGGTTGCCAAACAGCCAAATCCAGTATACCAAAATTTTTCTGGGATCATGGGCTACAATTTTCCAAGGAACTTGACAAATACCTCCACAACAGGGCCAAAAATGCTGATCTTTATCAGAAACCCGGTCAAAAAATCTGAGTTTTTTCAAAGATCGGCTCATAACTTTTTATTGAAGCGAAAACTTTCTATAGATATCTATATAAATGTTATAGCGTTGGTTTCCAGCTTTTCAACGAGTGGTCAACCATCTCTCAATTCAATTCCTATGAGGAGCTAGACCCAGAATATTATAACGATATTTTTCTAAAAAGGTACCTGTAACGATGGGGTTCTAGACCCCCCTAAAGTGATTTTTTTCAAAAAAATTGCAGCATCGTGTTCAGCGAAACAACTGTATTGATTTAAGCTGAAATGGTTGACATGCGGGGGAGTGTTAAATATATTATTTAGGGGCATTTCTACAGTTCAACGCTGATAGATATTGTGTAAATATAGATTGGCGTGCAGGTAGTATAGAAACAGGCAGATGCGTGACTCTTTGTAGCCAATCGAATTGTCTAGGAGAATGTCGAGATTACAATAGTAATAGTATATATGTAAACTATGTAACCGCCGTTCGCTCATATAGGGGGTGTTAGTGATGCTTTCTTTATTTCAATCGGAGGCAGTTCATGATTTTTTTAAAAAGATTCAGGAACTACTACGCCTGGGAGGCGCACTTAACAGGAATAAAAATGTCGAAGTAAAAACGTCAAAAATTTTTTTGAAAATACACTTTATAGGGTAAAAATTGAAGAGGAACACGTTGGAACTATTATTTTTATGTCAAACTCGCTGGAAAACTTTGAATTTTCATGTTCCTCGTCAATTTTTACCCCTATATAGTGTATTTTCAAAAAATTTTTTGACGTTTTTACTTCGGCATTTTTATTCCTGTTAAGTGCGCCCCCCCCAGGCATAGTAGCTCCAAGATTTCAATAAATTTAAAAAAACACAAGAGGAACAAATTGGTCATTTTGCAGATGTAATTTTATATATAAAAAAGCATTTTGACTTCCCCGTGATTCTTTTCTTGGCAGAAATTTGACTAAAGTCATAAAAAAAGTTATTTTCGATTTCGTTAATTATTAATTATTGGAGTTCAAGAGAAAGAGACCTTTTGAAGCAGCAACTGTTTTATGAATTAATAAATGGGTTTTTTTGGTAAAAGTGTAAAGCGCTTTCATGCTTAGAAAATGTACACAATCGATTCTCTGCAAAAAATTACTCCCATGGATCTTTCCGGGCGAAATTAGAAATTTTTTCGATTTTCGCATCAACACACTAACTCCATTCTCTGAATCAGGGTCAAGGAAGCTTTTTCATTTATTCATCGGAACAAAAGAATGAAAATGCGCGCTTTACGCGGCAAGTATATCTACAGTACGGATCTGAACCCACTCGATTACTCCATCTGGTCGATTCTCGAAGAAAAAGCGTGTTCAAAGCCTCATCCGAACTTGGATTCGTTGAAAAAAGCGCTTACGAAGGCCTGGAATGAAATCCCTTTGGAGACTCTGATCAAGACAGTCGATGATTTTCCGAAGCGCCTGGCGGCGTGTATTGCAGCAAATGGTGAATATTTCGAATAATTCTCTTTGTTTTTGTTGTTATTTGTTGTGTTTTAAATAAATTTTGTTGCACAAATAAGTGTTTCACTTTAATCAGACACCCTGTAGTGCCAAAGTCCACAAGTTGGAACAGTATTTATTAAGAATGCACAAGTTATAAAAAGTGTAAATCCTTGTCATTGACAGAAATATATGGATTTTGAGCTCGATAAAATTTTGTTCATTGTGACAAAGGAGGCAATTTACCCCACTATTTTCATTATGAACAATTTATATTCGTGACCAAATTCGCATATTTTGGCTGGTGACAAGCATTGTCACTATTTGTAACTTGTGAATACTATTATAGTACGTTTCAGCCCCAACTATAAAAAAGCTGGACCCAAAATTCAAAGTCCGAAGTTAGCATCCCGTCCGATTTGGCAAGTTAAGCAACGTTGGGTCCTCAGATTCGATCTCATGAGGACAAAAAGTTTGATGTTCACAAAAATTTCTTTTACAAACAATAGAGCAAAAAATTTTTTGTTTGTAAAAGAAATTTTTGTGAATATCAAACTTTTTGCCCTCGCGGGATCGAACCTGAGGGCCTAACGTTGCTTAACTTCCAGACCGGACGTGATGCCGATTTGGATTTTAAAAACATACTACGATTTTGTATTTTGAGTTCAGCTTTTTTTATAATTGGAGCTGAAAAAAAACAAACTATATTTATGATTTATAGACCAAGTTAGAAGTTTATTTTTAAAAATTATTTTCAAGTCTTTTTATTAATTTAATAGCCTTCTGAAAATGGAGTCATAGTGAGCTCTTCTTTGATCAATTTTGTCACAATGCGAAATGCACGCATTTCAGCTTCTTGTTTGTGTTCAGAGTCGATAACATCAAATTCATCGTCGCAACGATCGACTGCAAGACAAACAATAGCATCTAAAAGAAAAAATATGTATTATTTTTACAGCATGGTAAATATTTACTAAAGAGAAGATTTTAAAAACATACTACGTATGCCAGCTCGAAAAGTTAGCGCCGCAAAACAAGTGGATTCCATTTCTGCGTTTCTCACTCCGATTTGATACAAGTGTTCGAAAAAAATTTTTCTTTCTTCTTTGGTATACTCACAGAAAGCGCCGTCAATTCTCATTTGACCTAAAATTAAAAAATTTTTTCTTTATCGTTAGTAGAAACATTACCTTCATAAAAGTCATCAGTGCACCATGTAAGGCCTTTTTCTGCTGGTATATCAAGTTGTTGGCTGATTTTGAATAATTTTTCACTCAACGCTTTATCGATGATAGCTTCTCGGTTTATCTTCAAATCATACATTTAAATGGGATGTATATTAAAAAATCCTGATCTCAAAAATAAGAATCTGGTAAAAATTTCCGATTTTAAGATGCGATTTTCGAAACCCGATTCCGTTTTTAAGATAACATACAGGCGAAAATATCAATCCTTACAGTTCAACTTGTTATATACTAGATCAATATATCACTTACACTTTTTCCACCAATATATTGCGTATGCACAGGCTCCAAAGCCCCATTTAAAGCACCAGTTGAGATGACTACAGTACCCGGAGCAACGCCTATCCCGCCACATGTCCCGAGACGAATAAATGTAACATTTTCTGCGCCCGCATAGTGAAGTAGCTTGATCGTTTCGATCAACATGATGCTTAAAGAAGGTGTACCCATTCCATGCTAAAAAAATTGTGAGCAACTTATATAATAAGCTAATACTTACATTGATCCAAAGCACCTTTCCAGTTTTATACAAACAAAATCGATCCGTCGAGCTTAAATTTCCGCTCATGTCTACGCCTGTTTCTTTATGAAAATTTTCGGCATACATTTTCATTCGCAAAGGTGAGCCACCCGTGCAAACAAACTGTAATTTTATAATACGTGAATCCGAAAATTTCTTACCTTGATGCTACCAAAAAGTCGCTTCAAGTCATCTTTAGTAGTAAGACCAAAGTGGTGGAGCTCATCACATGGAATTTCCGATAAGTAAGGATTCGAAGTTATTACACTATGTTTAAATGATTTGACTGGAACCTCGTTGAAAGTAGTGAGAATATTTTCTATGGAGTTCATTTTGGTGATAAAAAGGTAAATAAATAAGAATGATATACTTAGCACCCCTTGCTATTTAAATACAATCTTTAAGATCCTTATTTTCCAAGCTTACTATACTGTAATAGTTCCGCTACTGATAAAAAAATCTAACTCCGTTTTTACTTAACCCTAGAAATTTGATATCATTCCCAAATTTTTTCATGTGATGATTTGTGCTACACAAATCTCTGAAGAACTCCTAATCGTTTTACGCATAAAAAATCACATTCCCATTTTATGGGTACAAACAGGATACGATGACAAATTTTACTAATCAAACTATACGGAATTATTTTCCAAGCTTACTATATTATAATAGTTCAGTTACTGATAAGAAAATCTAGATCCGCTTTTACTTAATTTTATAATTATGATATCACTCCCCAATTTTTTCACGTGATGATTGTTCCTAAAAAACAAAAAGCTCTGCACACTGAAGGACTCTTAATCGTTTTACGTATAAAAAATCACGCTCCCATTTTATGGATACAAACAGGATACAATGACGAATTATTTGCTAACCAAACTATATGGAATTTGTCTTTCTTAGCTGTTCATTATTTTAAAAAATGTGTTTGATATCATTTTACTGTACTACATCGATCACATCTAATTTTGTTATAGTTTATAACAGTGAAGGACATAAAACTCTGGAGTTTGTTAACCGGAATTTTGATAAGCACAAGTATATCCGTTTGGCACTTCTAATATTAAAAAAATTAGTACATGTTGGATTTTCGCTTCAATACACATTCTTATTTCCCTGAATCAGGGTCAAGGAAGCATTTTCAAGATTCGGAAATGCGCGCAATCAATTTTTCGCATGATTTTAGGCCTATATTGGCTGTTTTGGCAAACAAATTTTTCGACTGACAAGAAATGGTCAACATAGGAAACGCGGATCTTGACTAGGCCTGCAGCGGAACATGTTTAATGGCCGGAACCGGGATCGTCGAGTACGGAAACGGAACCGGAACGGAACCGAAACCGAGAAAAAGGCCGAAATTTAACGGAATCGGAACGGAACTACAGTCAGTAACGTAACCAGAAATTTCGGAAGGGGAGCACATCACCTTGGTCCCCCAAGGTGATTTTTTTCGCCATTTTTTCCGAATTTTTCAAAAAATCATAAGGGTCCCCCAAGATGATTTTTTCGCAATTTTTCCAAAATTTGCCCTTGTATTTTTTCGAAAATTTTCCAAATTTTTGGGTGAAAACATAACGGGGTGGGGGATCCTTATGATTTGTTTCGTTTTTTCAAAAAAATTTCAACCGGAACCGAGAAAAAGGCCGGAATTAACGGAACCTTTTTTTCTTTGTAATAAGGTCTAACTTAATTTGAATCGCAATTAAGCCTCTGTGGTGCAGTGGATAAGCAGTCGAACTTTTAACACAATAAGCGTTGGTTCGTCCCACAGCTCTGGATAAAGTTTTGCGGAAGATTTAAAGCCAAAAAATTTTTATATTCGGATCCGAAACATATGCCATAATTGTTTTCAGGACGAGTACTTTCAAACCCACTAGGCCTCTTGTCAAGATTCGCGCTTCCTATTTTGATCATTCCCTGTGAGATTATTTCCTAATTCTTATCCTCCCCTTTAAAGATTTTTAAAATTTTTATGGATTTTTTCAATTTTTAAAGATTTAAAAAAATTTTAACCCAGTTTTTTATTTTGCAAAAAATTTATAATTTTTGGGGGGGGGGCAAGGGCAAAAAGTTTTGAGTGCAGTTGGGAATCGAACCTGAGGAAAATTTTAAAGCCGAAATTTTAAGAGTGCTTTATCCACTCAGCCATGATAGATCATTATTTGTTAGGATTAATTTGCAATGATAAACTTTCCGTTAAACATGATATGGGGCTAAAAAATTATTCTTGAAGAATACCCTCACAATTTTGGTCGCATTTTTCTTTTCTTATCTAGCCGTCTCTTAGCTATTTTGATGCTGCCCCGGCAGATTTTTAACATAAGACGGAACACAAAAATAAGCCGTCATTTTCCGGAAGCCACTCCTGGTGGGTAAGTGCTTGATAGAATCCGGAGTCTTTTAAGTTCACTAGAAAATTTTGATGATTTTTCAAATGCTTAGAATGACCTTGATTTCTTATCAATTAAGTAATTCCTTTTGTGTTCTTAGTTTTTTTTATCTCGGAAAAAATTGGCACGAATTTAAAATTGTTTCCATTTTATATGGTAGTTTGATTGGTCGAATTTTTAATACAAAATATTGAAAATGGAGCTTTTGCATCCTGCTGAAGAGAAATTGATCTTTTACGTGAATGGCAAACGTATCGAAGAATCTAACGTCGATCCACTTACAACATTGGCAGTATATTTGAGAGATTATTGTAAGCTAAAATTTTTATTCGCAAATTTTTTTCTTTCTTATAGTAGGTTTAACTGGAACGAAAATTGGCTGTAATGAAGGCGGTTGTGGCGCTTGTACGGTTATGATCTCTGATCTCGATCCAACAACTGAGCAAATTAGGTAGGAAGGGTTAGAATAGGTTTACAAAAAAATTACATTTTGAGATATTTTTCTGCCAATTCATGTCTTACGCCCATAGGTTCGGTATTTGGTAAAGCCATCACAACCGTTGAAGGAATTGGTTCAGTTGCTTTAAAACGACTGCACCCAATACAAGAGCGACTATCAATGTAAGTGAATATGTGGGTAGTAAAAACGGAACCGATCTGTGGTTTTTTTCAAACTCTACTTTTCCCTCGAGAGAGAGAAGGACAGAGAGACCTTTGTCATAGGTGAATTTGGCAGATCATGATCGTGATAACTTATAGTTCAATGGTAGAGCACGTTCTTTAGGGAAACTTTTTTGCCATTTTCGAGGGCCGTACTCGCTGTCACCCAGCTTACAGAGAACATAGAAAGGAAATCTCTCTCACTTATGATACCCCTTATTCTCTCTTCTAAGCTCATCCTTATGTAAAATTCAGAAATTTTAGAGGTCTTATCTGCAAGGCATTGACCTTTTATTTCATCCAAAAGCGCAACAGATTTTCACCAGGTCCACGCAATCGGTCTCGAATTTTTATTTCCGCCCAACACGCAATGGATTTCCACAGGTCTTCGCGATCGGTCTTGTGTAGTAAACGTTACCACGTCTCTAAATTCTCGTGATGCTGAACTAAACGGTCTAAAAATAGGAAATAAATGCGGGTGCAAATTCGATAAAAATATAAAAACTGAAACTTTCTTTATTCAATTTATACCACAAAACAACCACAATATTGCACCAAAGTAAAACAGCAATAAAAATGGCAGAA
>OZJO01024560.1:0-21650 GCA_900406225.1 Acrobeloides nanus | reverse complement strand
TAGCGAAATTTGCCATAATTTATATATATTCGGAAAATTCATGAAAAATGGAGCATTTTTTGTTTTTACAGTAAATTTTGAATCGCTACCGTTGTCGAGATAATCGCGTTTGAATTTGGCTATATTTTGAAATTGGTTTAGAATTTGAATTCCAGCCAAAACCCTGATTTTCAATTTTGGCGGGAATTCAAATTCTAAACCAATTCCAAAATATAGCCAACTTCAAACGCGATTATCTCGACAACGGTAGCGATTCAGAATTTACTGTAAAAACAAAAAATGCTCCATTTTTCATGAATTTTCCGAATATATAAAAATTATGGCAAATTTCGCTAACCTAAAGAATTTTCAATTTCGAATAACGCACCTTTGGGACGTTATAGCTCAGCCAGGCTAAAGTCATATGACCAAAGCAAGGTACCATTAGGAAGCTCTAAAGTGGTACTATAAAATTCCGCTTTTAGTGGCAACGTTTTCGCTTTAGTGGCCGTGAAAAAATTGATTTTTCTCAAATTAGTGCCTCAAAAAATGACCAAAACTTCGGAAAATAGCTCTATAACTTTTTATGGCTTTGAGTTTGACCCCACAGTGTGTTACAAAAAATGTAGTATATTATCCCAGCCTTCAAATGAGCCCTTGATCTAAGCTCAAACTTTTCATCTGACTGAGGTACTGGCCAAAATAGCCCATAATACCTGAAAAATGGTCCATATAGCCAGATCTCGGTTCCAAGTAAGGTTTGGAGTCAAAATTCTCCTTGGCTGAACAAAAGTCGATTCTTACAGAAATCGTCTTTTAAGCTCTGAAAAATTCGATTTTTACGAGCTAAAAAATAGAAATTTGGTCAACATTCAGGAGCAGTGACCAAAGATGGGGGGGGGCAGGTGCCCCCCTTACTAGAAAAAATGAAAAATTTTTCCTAATGGTCCCCCTTATGTTTTTGCTCAAAATGTATTTTGCAAAAGAATTTTTTCCTGCGACGCTGGTTTTTTTTCTAAACTTGATGATTTCGAATAAAATTTTCGTCAAAATTTGAAAATTTCGAAGCATTTTCAGCTTAGAAAATAGTGTTTCATTAAAAAAATTTTTCGCGCCGACAGGCGCGAAAACATAGGGGGACCAAGGTGATTTTTTGAAAATTTTGAAAAAATAGCGAAAAAAATTCTCCCTTGGGGGACCAAGGTAATGTGCACACGAAATTTCTGTCACTGTCCAGGAGTTTGCCAAATTTTCCATTTGCTGCATTTTATCTCGGAAAATATGAAAAATAAGATTTTTCCGAGCTAAAATACAGAAAATTGACCAAAATCCTGGTTAAACTGCGTATCACATTTTTGAAAATTTAGCTTATATGTCTAATGAGCAAAATTTAGGTGACCGAAAACAAGATGTCCTTGAAATTATGTGATTTTGGATCGGCTATTCATGTTTCGGAAGCCGAATTGGCGCCATACTTGGTCTCTCGATTCTATCGAGCACCAGACATTTGTAGGTTTAAGAAAAATTTTTTATAACTTGTATAATTTTTTAGCACTCGGATTGCCCTTTGATTATGGTATTGATATGTGGTCGGTGGCGGTAACGTTATATGAGGTTTATACAGGCAAAATTATGTTTGCTGGCAAGTCTAATAATCAAATGCTTAAATATTTCATGGATTTAAAGGGAAAATTTCCAAACAAATTGATTAGGAAAAGTAATTTGCGAGATATGTACTATGATATGAACTACAATTTTTTGTACCACGAAGTGGACAAAGTTACTCAAAGAGTAAGAATTTGAATTTACTGTGATGCCAACATCGAAATTTCGTTCGATTTTTATTTGGAAATTTCGATTTTGGCATCTTAATTGGATAAAATCTCAGAATTTTGGACAATTTTCCATTTTTGGCCATTTTAAAAAATGGAAAATTGTCCAAAATCCTGGCTAAGTCATTGTAAAATCTCCAATTTAGGACAAAATCACCGTGATGACAAATATCAAAAAAAGCCGAAACCTCCTCACCGAGCTAGTTGGCGATCAAGATCTCGATAAAGAAGGCTATGAAAAAGTGGAACAATTTTGTGACTTGCTTGAACTAATGACAATCGTTGATCCTCAAAAACGAATCACTTGTGGCGATGCATTGAAACATAAATTCATTGTAGAAAAATAGTATTTTCGCTAGAAAAATTGTATTCAACACTCGTTATTGACTGTTTATTATTTGTGGTTACGGTTATTTATTAATAAATGTAATTATATTTTTTTTAGAAAAAAATGATCTGTTTTATGCAGTTTTTATATTTTCATTTTTTTGTTTATACAGTTTAATATTTTCATGTTTGTGTTATATATTCATACCTAATGATTAGAGTTAGGAAACCGAAAAAAGTCGAAACCGACACTTTTGAAAACCGAAAAAAAAATCAAAACCGATCGACCAAAAAGTGAAAAAATCGAAAGAAAATTTGGTACTTATGCACTATCCCTCCAAGCTGAAAAAGGTTTAGGCTTAGCCTAAGGCTAGGCCTAAGCCTTTTTTCAGTTTGGGGGAGGGGGATTCTGCATAAATTTATGCAGAATCCCCTCCCCCCATAGGGGGGATAGTGCATAAGTGTCGAAAATTTTTATTTTTTTGAAAACTTTGGAGCTCATTATTACAGAATCCAAGTTGTCGTAAAATGAAACTTTTTTAGCCAAATGCAACGCCTAAATTTGCTGGTGAGTAGAAACTGCGTTAGTAATCTGACCCGTTTGGCAAGTGATGTGAAGAGTGATAAAGCTTTAACCAAACCGGCTCCCAAAACCTTGTCGGAAAAGACTGCCGTTTATGACCAACAAATTACGCATACGGGACAGGTACCAACAATTTTCGTTGATTGCTCATTTATCCAGTGACATATCCAAACCTCCAGCTACAGGGGCACTTTTTGGGCAAAAATATGTGCATTTTTGGGGCAAATATAGCCATTTTTGACGATTTGTGGTGCAAAAATATCAATTTTTAATGAAAAAATGGTCAGTTTTTTAATATCGGAAAATATAAGGGGAGACCTTTAGGAAAAATATTTAATTTTTTCAAGAACAGGGGGGACTTGTTCCCCCAGTGTCTACGCTATTGCATTCACCCTAATTTCAGGCCTGGGACACAGCCGACTACCGAAATATCCGTTTTGAAATTTCACCGAAACAAGTCAACCCGAATTTTGCTCAACGCCTTATCTCCGAAGTTCCGTCGATTCCTTCTGAAGAGCACGTAGTGCATTGTGATGGTGGACACCCTGCTTTGGGTCATCCCAGAGTCTATATAAATCTTGTAAGTGGCTCCATTTTCATGCAAGTTTTACAACCTGCTTTGTTTCAGGACAAACCTGGAAACCATGCCTGTGGCTACTGTGGACAGAGATTTCACAATGTTCATTCGACCAAAGGAGAAGACACGAAGAAGAACCATATTCAAGTTTAATAAATGTCATATTTTTGCTGTATTGTATAGGATTTTTAGTAGTGTGTAAAGGTTATAAAGAGCATATTCTATTTTTTATATTGATACTAGTGATGCTTAAAGTTACAAAAATGACAATTTTTGTCATCGGCCTTACAGTGAAGAGAACTTACGGAATGGACATCACAAGTTACAAGCAAGAACTGGAGAATTATTGAAGATATTTCTTGGAATTTACTCTATCCGCTTCTCGATTTTAAGAATAAAGCCAGAAAACGAAATATCGGGTACATGGCCGTCAAGAGAGAGGAAATGGAACCCAGTGAGCCAGATGAGATGGAACCCAGCGAACCAGAGGAGATAGAACCCATCGCACTTGGTCCTAGTGAGATGACTCGTAGAAAGCCAGCCACCACTTTAAAGAAAATGCCAATAAATCGCCACAATAAATAAGAATCGATCATTTTTGTTGTTATTTTTTTGTTCATGTTTTACTGTATGTGAATTTTGAAGGTGATTTAAAAAATTTTCCTTGGTGACAAATACAGAGCGTATAAAAAAACCCGGAATTTGGGCGATTTTTTATGTTTTCGACACGAAAATTTTTGTTCCAAAAATGATCCTATTCGGGCTAATTTTATTCGGAAAATCGATTGCACGCATTTCTGAAGCTTGAAAAAGCTTCCCTGAATCAAGGAATCGGAATGTGTGTATTGAAGCGAAAATCGAATTTTTTTAATTTCGTGAAAATTTAAAATTAACATTTTTTAGCGCCGTTCTATATATAGTTTAAGGGCAATACATTCATATTTCAAAAATATCGTCATAGTCTATTTCAGCTTGCATGATTCCAATCTAATCGCTTATACAAGCGTAAACCATTCTTTTGCTTGGTCAGTCAGTAAACACGCTTGGTCATCTGGCTATATTTGCACATTATAACCTCATCGATTGCCCAAATCGTGTCCGATCTTGTCATAATAGTATTTTGATGTACTTGTTGCTTATATATCTTTTTATATAAAAAGCTTTCTACTATTAACAAAGTCACTAAATACAGTCAAAGCTCGATATAACGCTCCCTCCCGAGCAGTTTTTGAAATTTTTCTATAGAAAAATTTCAAAAATTACCCGTATAGGGCTAATTTTATGCGGAGAATCGGTTGCACGCACTTCCGAACCTTGAAAACGCTTCCTTGATCCTGATTCAGGGAATGGGGTGGGTGTATTGAAGCGAAAATCAAACATTCTCGGATTGTTATGAGAAAATCGTCGATTTTTAGGTTTTTCTAGTCGGGAAATCGATTGATCGCACTTCCGAATCGTGAAAACGCTTCCTTAATCCTGATTCAGGGAATGGATCGGTGTGTTAAATACGTTCTTCTCAAAGCTCGTTATTACGCCCCCTTTCGGAGGGGGCGTTATATCGAATTTCAGGGGAAACTACTTAAAATCCCAAATTCTCATAAAAACCCAAGAATGTTTGATTTTCGTTTCAATACATCGATTCCTTCCCCGAATCAGGAACAAGGAAGCGTTTTCAAGGTTCGGGAGTGCGTGCAATCGATTCCCCGCATTAAATTAGCCCTATATGGGTAATTTTTTGAAACTTTTCTATAGAAAGAACTTGATTTTTGAGTAGTTTCCCCTGAAATTCGATATAACGCCCCCTCCCAAAAGGGCGTTATATCGAGCTTTGACTGTAGCATTAGTTCAAGGTCAAATTTGATTTAGAGTGTGTTTGTTTATTGTTATTTCGGGTGCATCTTTTTTAGGTATGAAATTTGATCTGGTGGTCATCTAAGAACACAATGAATCAACTTGAAAATCAAATCTCGAGATTTTATGAATAGAATAGAACTTTCTTATTCAAGTCGAAAGTGATTTCATGAAAAGTTGTTTGGTTCAGTTTTTGATTCATATACAAGTTGAATAGAAATTTTTTTAAAAGTTAAAGTACCAATCGAGTGGGAAAAAAGTTGCCAATTTTTGTTGATATTCGGAAAGCTCATGAAAAATGGAGAATTTTTTGTTTTTACGGCATGTTCTGAATCGTTGTAGTTTTCGAGATAAAAACAAATGCTCCATTTTTTCATGAACTTTTCGAATATACAACTTTTCATAGTGTTTTTTTCGAGTGGACTGGTCCTTTAATCACATCCTTTCAGAAACCAACGATCTCCAATTTCTTTAATAAGATTGAGCGGCCAAAAAACTAAAGAGGATAAAGAGAAACAAATCAAATGAAAATTGGCTTTCGACCTCATCGTTCTATAACGGAACCTTGACCTATTCCAATTTTTCTACAGGAATAGGCTAGAAAATGTTGGTTTAAATGGGATTGGGGATTTTATAAGTGTTATTTTGGATTTATTTTGATTTATGTAGAGACGCTCTGATTAGTTTTGAAAAAAACTTGAATCGCGAAAATGTGTCGCTTATTTAAAAAATACAATTTTTCTCAAAATTTCAATATTTGGACAAAAAACAATTTTCTTTGTTCGAAAAATTCAATTTTGACAAAAATCAATTTTTAGAAAAATTCAAAATTTCGGACAAAAAATCAATCTTTCTCAAGACTCCAGATTTTTTATAAAATCAATTTTTTCGACAACCCAATTTTTGGACAAAAATCAATTGATTTCACAAAAAAATAAAAAAGGTCGAAAAAATTATTTTCGAAAAATTTCCCTCCCTTAAATTTGGATCAAATTCGAAGCTGGCAAAAAATCGACTCCAAAAATTTAATTTTTAAAAAAACAAATAGAACCTTCTTGAGAATCACTTTCCCATCCCGCCAAGTCTCCTGTCAAAGTTCACTTTTTGTAACAAAACAACAAAAACCACGCAAATGCAAAATCTGAACAAAAAACCTTTTTTCCATCGGCTGCGGCGTCCCCTTTTATTATAAGATGATGCCGATTTTTGATTTCAAAACAACTTTTTTTATTTACGGCTTTTTTCCTTGGTTTAGATAATAGTAAAAAGCCGTGTATAGCAGGACAAGGCAAAGTCCGCTATTTCTCGATTTTTGAATTCTGTGTATCACAACGAAAACATGAACACAGTGAAAATTCGTCCCTGAATCACTAAAAGTTGTGTGTATTGACACGAAAATTTAAAGAATTTTTTCGTTTTTCATCGACTTACGAAAACTGCCAAAAAATTTTAAATTTGCGTGTCAATACACACAACTTGGATTAATTCAGGGACGAATTTTCATGTTTTCGCTGTAATACACAGATTTCAAAAATTGCAAACTTCAAACGCGATTATCTTCGGTAACGATAACGATTCAGAGGTTACCGTAAAAACCAAAAATGCTCCATTTTCTATTCATGCTATTTATTCGAGTTCGATCCCGCCGAGGTCGAAAATTCTCTGAATCAATAAAAGTCGTGTGTATTGACGCGAAAATTTAAAATTTTTTCGTTTTTCATCGACTTACGAAAACTGCTAAAAATTTTTTAAATTTTCGCGTCAATACGCAATTTTTATTGATTCAGGGACGAATTTTCATTGAGTTCATGTTTTCGTCGTAATACACAGATTTCAAAAATCGCTAACTTCAAACGCGATTTTCTCGACAATGATAACAATCCAGAGGTTGTAGTAAAAACAAAAAATACTCCATTTTTCATGAACTTTCCGAATATATAACTTAAAAAAAAAAAAATCAAAAACCTTTTTTTCAGCGGCTGCGGCGTCCCCTTTTATTATAAGATGATGCGGATTTTTGAAAAAATCAAAAAACCTTTTTTTCATCGGCTGCGATACCGATTTTTGATTTCAAAACAACTTTTTTATTTACGGCTTTTTCTCTTGGTTTAGATAATAGTAAAAGCCATATGGCAAGACAAGGCAAAGTCCGCTATTCTTTATACTTTATGGTGCCCAGTCGTCTGAAAGCATTGAAATCGAACAGAAAGGAGATAAGACAGATCTTTTTTCAATGAAACACGCAAATTTTTTATTTGTTTATACAATTTTTGACCTGTCAACAAATTTAAAGGACCAAGTCCACTCGGAAAAAACACTATGAAAAAACTATATATTTGGAAAATTCATGAAAAATGGAGCATTTTTTGTTTTTACGGCATGTTTTGAATCGTTGTAGTTTTCGAGATAATTGCGTTTGAAGTTGGTAATTTTTGAAATCGGTGTATTACAACGAAAACATGAACACAGTGAGGGGACATCTTTGTTTTTTTTCTCTCTGTTCTTATACACATAAACAAAACAAAAATAGCTCTCATTTTTGGGAATTTTGGAACTCGGATTATTACCACGCCGAGACGTGGGAATACAGGTAATATGAAATTGGGCACAAGTATTCGGACCCGACCGGAACTCGAACCACACGTGGGCTGCGGGGTGTCGTGACGACAGGGCAGGGTCGGAGGGTTGTGCCGAGGGGTCAAGGGGGGTCGTGCCGAGGGGTNGATTTTATTATTTTGGTCTGTCGTTACGACAGACCAGGATTGTGGGGTTGTGCTGGGGGCCAAGAGGGTTGTGCTTTAAAAAAAATTAAGATAGACCACGCGCCCACGTGTGATTCGAACCCGGACTTCCTGACTACCGTCCAAGTGCACTACCATTGTGATACCGAGACCTACAATAGAACAATGGTAGTGCACTTGAACGGGTAGCCAGGAGCCTGGTCCAGGTTCGAGTCCGAAAACTTTTACCCAATTTCATATTACAAAACAAAAATATTGATACACATGCTTTTTGTTAAACTGGTTGATTGAGACTAATTATTTTTTTGATTCTCGCCTCTTTTTTAATCGAAATTGCTTTTTCGTGTCGATGTCCGAGCGCGTGCTAAAATTTGCACTCCATAAAATGAATTGTTTACCTATCGAAGAAATTAATTCCCTCCTCATTTTTGCGCAACTTCTTAGACCTCCACTCGATTGGGTCTTGATTGATTGTTCAATAGGGTTTGATACGGAATTTAGTGCGTGCTTTTGTTAATTTTATAGTGTTACTAACGCTCGGTGTACACTAAACACGCGCGTTAACTTTTTTTTTGTCGAGAATTTTTCTGTTAATCCGCATTTTTTGGGACGGACTTTTGGAAGTAGTATCGATTAGGTGTCCCACTGAACGTGAAATTTTTTGAAAAAATTTTTTTCATCAATTGTCCCCTCTAGGGGTAATTTTATGCGGGGAATCCGAATTTCACATTTCTGAGATCTGAAAATCTTTCCCCGAATCAAGAAAAAACTATTTATATGACGTATGGCATGTGGTTCTTGTCAAAAATGTAGCCACACTTGTCAAAAATTGAAAAATTCATCAAAAATAGAAAAATTAGGGAAATTTTTTTAAAATTTCGGGTGCCCCAGATTCTCCAACGCAGCTACGACCCTGAATCTCTCCAAGAAACAGAGATTATCTCATGTTTTTTTCTACCCTCTAATTCGACTAATTACACGCAAAATTTCCACCGATTTTATTGCCTCCGGAGTTGATGAGAGAAACCGTTCCCAATTTTCGATTTCCATCATCCATCCGGCTAACGGACCCATAAACCCAGTCAAAAAACATGTAAAACTACGGAATTTTATTTATCTATTATCGCGAAGAAGAAGACTACCCTTACTACAGGGTAGCTAAAAAAGTATATTTTTGCGATTTTTCGACCAAATTTTCGTCAAAATTTTTAAAATTTTTTCTAAAATAGCCCTATGGGGGTTTTCTATGCGATGAATCAATTGAGCGCATTGAAAAATTTTGAAACGCTTTTCCATGACCCCAAATCAGCCCAAAAAACGGATTTTTTGCAATTTTTTATGGTTTTTTGGGCTGATTTGGGATAAGGGAAAAGCGTGTTCAAGATTTTTCATTGCACTCAATCGATTCCTGACATAGAAAAACCTCTCATAGGGTTATTTTAGAAAGAAATTTTTTTGGCGAAAATTTGGTCGAAAAAAAATCCACAAGATGTTAGCAATTTTTTAATGGTTTTTTGGGCTTGATTTGGTGTCAGGGAAGCGTTTTCAAGGATCGGCAATGCGCGCAATCAATTCCTGACATAGAAAACCCCCATAGGGTTATTTTGAAAAAATTTTTTTTGCGAAAATTTGATCGAAAAATCGCAAAAATCCACTTTTTTAGCCACCCTGTATATTCCCCAGTTGTTAGCACCCGAAAGAAATTGGGGCGATTATTTCCACTGATATTTTTTCCTTGCACAAAACGAAAAGGCAGTCGGCTATTTTTCTTAACGAAACAACGAAGAAGCCGATGCAGTGTATTTTTGAGATCTTCGCGGCGTGATAACACCATGTTTTTCCGAGCTTATTATGTGTTAGAAGAGAGAGTGTAAATTTTGAGAACTGGCATTTTGTGGGTCAACTTTTTCTTTTCGGTTTTGTTTGTTATCTTGGTTGTAAAATTTTTGAAAGTTTTTATGTAAAATTGCAAAAATTTGGATTTTTGAACAATTAAAGGGCGATAAACTTTGTAGCAGTATCTCTGAAAAAAAATTTGGAGCTAGTGTCGAATAGGTACTCCAATAGCCAGCATAAAGTTTAAAGTCCCAGAAATCATGTTCAAACTATGGTTTTTCTATTTTGTGGTGAAATTTTATTTTTTCTATATACAAATATGGAACAACAAAACAATATTTACAGTCAAAATCATAACAAAATAAGCAAAATAATCAAATATTATACGGATAAAGCTCGGAAATATGGTTCCAAAAATTAAAGAATACTTCATCCGCCTCTCCAAAGAGTTCGCTCCATAAAAATTCATCGATGTGACTCTTCAGTTGTAAATCATGAATGCCTTTCTTAGCTTGTATCATGGACTTAAATTCTCCCCATTTTCTCTCGATATTTTGCGTGTGGTATCGCGTTATAGGATCCACGAAATTGCGAGCGTGATGAACGCGACGGTGCATTAGCCAACCTGGAAGGCGAATTATTCGCAAGTATGCCCTCCATTCATCTAAAAAAAAGAGCTTAAATATCACCCTTGCCCATACCCGAATATATTATTGTTCGGGGCCGAATATGACGTTGAATCGGAGGTAGCAGATCAACGGCTCAATGATGTCTCACAAGTACCATAAATGAATGATTTGATCTGCGTTTTGTGCCTCCAAAAATCTACCTGCCATGATGTCTGACACGACGACCACGCTGTGATTTACATGCCGTCAAGAAGGTTTCATCTATTTCGACCTTTGAGGTTGCACCATTATTTTAACTATAAAATAATGGGAAATTAGATGCAAAAAGCTGTAAAAAAGATAATCTATTCAAGTTTGATGTAAGGAAAAAAAATTTCACCACAAAATAGAAAAACTATAATTTGAACATGATTTCTGGGACTTTAAACTTTATGCTGGCTATTGGAGTACCTATTCGACACTAGCTCCAAAAATTTTTTTGGAATTTTTGCAAAAATGACTTTTGTACAGGTAATTTTATGCGAAAATCAATTGCGCTCATTCCCGAAGCGTGAAAATGCTTCCTTGACCCTGATTCAGGGAAATAGATGTGCGTATTGAAGCGAAAATATGAAAATTTGGATTTTTCTTCTAAAATCATCGTTCTAAGGGTTATTTTATGCAAGAAATCTATGCAGCGCATCCCCGAAGCGTCAAAATGTATCCTTGACCATCGTCCTTGAAAAATTATGTTTCTACCACAACGCTTCGGGAATACGCTGAATCGATTTCTCGCATAAAATAACCCTTAGAACGATGATTTTAGAAGAAAAATCCAAAACTTTCATATTTTCGCTTCAATATAAAACACTCATTTCCCTGAACCAGGGTCAGACAAACCTTTTCAAGCTTCGGGAATGCGCGCAATCGATTCTCCGCATGAAATTACCCCAAGAAATATGATTTTGAGGGAGAAATTTCAAAATTTTTCGATTTTCTCTTCAATACACACATCTATTTTCCCGAAACAGGGTCAAGGAAGCATTTTCACGCTTCGGGAATGCGCTCGATTTTTCGCCTAGAAATTATCCTAAAAAGTCGATTTTTAGAAGAAAATCGGAAAAATTTTTTGAAAAAATCACGTGGGTGGCCCCCCATGTAAATGAGCTCCCAAATGTCAATTTTTTTGACCAAAATTTCAATTTTTGGTCAATATTCGATTTTTTATGCCAAAATTCCTTCTCCCATGCATACGCCTCTAAATATTACATATAAAAATTTTTGCTAGAAGTTGCAATTTTTCAGTTGGAGTTGCAAAACCTAGTTGAGATTGTTGTTGGCAACATAAAGGTTGTAATCTGATAAGCCTAGCTTAAGTCTAAGCCCTACAATTCCTAACTATTTGATCAAAAATAATTAATTTTTCACTCTTCCATGAGTTCGATTTTTTCCTCAGTCCATAAAAATTGTGTAAAACTTTGCGCAGTAGTGTAACATCCTTCAACTAAATAACATGTTCCAATATAATAATAATAACTTAGAGAATGACGACTTCATCATTAAAATTTATCCTCCTTCAGCTCATCCTTTTAATAAAGAGTCGTTCATATCGTTCCAATCAAATTTTTCTTCTTCCTCCTCAGGGAAAAACTGGACAATTTCTTTTCTCTATTAGGCTAAAGTGACCATTTCGGTGGCGCAAGATGTGGTGCATCCCATTTCGGAGAAATGGAAATTTGCACTATTTTCTACTCATAATAATGACCTCTTCATATTAATCGCCTCGAGGAATGTGTTATTTTAAGAAAAAAAGGAGATTGAAATTTTCGCACTTGGTAGAAAAGTGATGAGGTTTTTTTCGGAAGTTAGTTTAATCCCTCCATTGAGATTTAGTTTGAGTTATTTTTAATTTATGATGAAAATATACTCTGTTTTCCGCGCGTAATTTTTTACGAAATTCCAATCACATGTTAAGCCTAAACCCAAGCCTAAGTCTAGCCTAAGCCCAAGTCTAGGTCTCTTAACTTCTAACTATTCTAACAAAATTAATTAATTTTTCACTTTGTGATAAGTTCAGAAAATCATCCAACTGTACTCCGTTTCCCGCGCGTCATACAAAAAAGTGGACACTACATAGCCTAGTGGTTAGGGAGCTAGACTATCAATTGGACACTGAAAAAAGAATTGACTCTGGGCGGGGATCGAACTCGCACCTGCATATTGATAGTCTGGGTCCCTAGCCACTAGGCTATGTAGTGCCCACGTTTTTGTACGAAATCGGGAAACGGAGTACAGTCGGATGATTTTTTGAACTTGTCACAAAGTGAAAAATTAATTAATTTTGTTAAAATAGTTGTTAGTTAAGAGGATTAGACTTGGGCTTAGACTTAAGCATGACATGAGATTGAAATTTCGTAAAAAAAAAAACAAATTTTTATAAAATTATGATAAAATCAAAAATCGAATGAAATTTTGAATTCCGCATAGTCGAAAACCTTTAACACTCATCACTATATGAAAAAATTCATGTTTTTAAAATTTTCGTGTTAATACTCAAAGTTTTGCCTGAAAATCAGGTTTTCTTGAAATCTTCGACGGTACTCACGATAAAATTTTGTTTTCATAATGATCTCGAATGTTTTCCATCATGGGATCCGCAAAAATTTCACTTTCTCATAATATTTTCTCGCATTTTTCATTATTTTCGATCTACAAAACATCGGCTTGTACTGCTGTCACATTAGATTGATTCAAGCCTTGTCCAATTTGACACAGCCGAACCGCGTTTTCTCGTTTTGTTTTATTTTCTTGTTTCTGCGCGAAATTTTTGCATGTGATCCAGTTTTTGTGCTAATGGGTCATGCGCTAATATTATAACAAAAAAATTAGATTGATTTTATTTTAAAAATTCATATTTTTTTGACATTGACACGAAAACCCTTAAAACCAGGGTCATGGTTTAAATTTTGGATATTTTTTGGTTTGATAAAAAAAGAATATTTCGGAAAAATTGATTTTTTCGGGAAAATATGGATTTTTGAACAAAAATTGATTTTTTTGTTGAAAAAATTGATTTTTGTTTAAAATTTTTTTTGGGCAAAAATTGAATTTTTCGAAAAAAATTGATTTTTTTCTTCAAAAAGTGTTTAAAAAAATTTTTTGATAAAAAAATTGAATTTTTCGAGAAAAAAGATTATTGTTCAAATTTTGTATTTTGAGCAAAAATTGAATATTTCGAAAAAATTGATTTTTTCGGCAAAATATGGATTTTTGAGCACAAATTGATTTTTTTTGAAAAAATTGATTTTTGTTCAAAATTTGTTTCTGTAATCATCTTACAACCGACCAAGGGCATTTTTTGAACAGTGATATTGAAACGAAACTTCTTGCGCATTATGCACATATTCATTCACCTCTCTCTGTCTCATTTAAGAAATTGGATTATCCGATTATCGGTCATCTTTTGGCGGGTTAAGACCCCCAAAAACTAATATAGATCGATCGGCGCGACGTTTGGTGCAAGAGTAGAAATTCGCATAAATTCACGCCTCTCCGTTATTCTTCTTGAATTTGATGAATATCTTTGTATGCATATATCTGTAAAGTTTCATGAAAAGATTAATTGTTTTCGATCTATTTGTTTGGATTTTTCACTTTCGTATCGGATATTGAATTTTTCGAAAAAAGATTTCCGTATTGGATTATAAACTTTTTTGACCTTGATTGTCAGGGATTTCGTTTCAATAACTAAAAATTTGAACAAAATCAATTTTTTGTTCAAAAACCCATATTTTGGACAAAAATAAATTTTTCTTGAAAAATTCCAATTTTCCCAAATATCCAATTTTTTTACAAAAATTGTGTTTTTTTAACGAAATCCCAATCTCATGTTAAGCCTAAGCCCAATCCTAAGCCCAAGCCTAAACCGAAGCCTAAGCCTAAGCCCAAGCCTAAGCATAAGCCCAAGCCTAAGCCCAAGCCTAAACCGAAACCTAAGCCCAAGCCTAAGCCTAAGTCCAAGCTTAAGCCTAAGCCCAAGCCTAAACCTAAGCCCAAGCTTAAGCCTAAGCCCAATCCTAAGCCTCTTATTTAAATAAAATAAATATCACCATCATTTTAAGCACCATTGATATCGCTTAAACGACATACATATTGTCAAAACTCGAAAAAATCTTTTTTTTCTTTCAATTTTTAGAGGGTAACCCCTTAAATTTTTAATTTTTACACAGATTTATAAAAAAATATCCTCATCGTGTTCCCCATAGTCGAAAACTCCTCGCGAAATTGCCTCTAAAATAGCTGTGTCCACAGTGTTCGAAACCTGGGAGGGGGGGGGCGTGGGATTCGAACCTGAGCCTATAAAATTCTGTCATACTAACCACTCGACCATGTGAATCCCTGTCATTTGCGGCAGCTAATGCTTAGTAGTACCAAAGTTTTTTGGACCCCCCTTCAAAAACAAATCCAGGGCAAGTTGTTCATTATGCAAAATCATACATGCACAAAGGGGGCAGGGCTAACGATTCACATGGCCGAGTAGTTAGTGTAACAGGATTTTATAGGTCTCAGGTTCGAATCCCATGTCCCCTCCCAAAAAACCCATATAGGGTTTTTAGAAAATTGTATGAAAATAAATTTTTCCTGTCCTGTCATTTGCGGCAGCTAATGCTGAATAGTACCAAAAATCTTTTAATTCCGACGCCCTTATATGAAATTGTTATTCTTTAAGGATAGCTTTCTTAACCAAGGTATAATATTGACACAAATCCATCCTGACTTTTTGGCTGATCCGCTATTCCGATAATCGGAACGGGTCTGCCGATTTTTGAATGAATATGAACGCATTTCGGATTTTCGGAGCGCTCACGTAACTTGATATTTTCTCTACGCATTTTTCTTGTGTTCGGTAATTGTTTGTCCACTTAGGTGTGGCGATTTTTTCTTATTTTTTCCCAAAGATTCAAAAGTTATGTTGATTAAAACGATTTATCGTGCATCACAAAATTCAACTCTCAGTAGCACAATGGTAGTGCACTTGGACGGTAGTCAGGAGCCTGGTCCGGGTTCGATTCCCGGTTGGGTCCGAAAACTTTTGCCCAATTTCAAATTCTCTGGATTTCCACGCCTCGGTGTATTAATCCGAGCTTCAAAAATTCCCAAAAATGAGAGCTCGTTTAATGGTTTCAAAAAACAGCTTTTATTGAAAATCAAGTAAATATTGTCTGAAATAAAAGTCTGTGTATTGAAACGAAAATTTGAAATTTTTGTTTTTCCAAAAAAAGTCTATCTTATCAACATATCATGCCCCCATTTAATTTTTATGGTTCATCAATGATGAACCATAAAATATTCGAATTTTACACTTTTCTCTCAGTCTCACTTCATAATCACTTTTTATGTGAGAAAATTTTTACATTGTTAGATGTGACATTTATGAGTCTAATTAGAGCATAATAAATGTCTAATGCTTATTATATTGAGACAAAGTCTTTTTTCAATTATTTATGGCCTGAAAATTAAGATCCAACGTTTGATAAGGACATGAAAAGTGAGAAATTAAAAAAATTGGCAATAGGAACAAATGCACCGCACAGGGCTCTAGGAACTTCCACAACGGAACTTTCATAGCGAAAAAAGCGGAACTTCCACAACGATCGATTTTCCCGTGAAAATCGTTGTAGAAGTTCCGCTTTTTTCGTTGTGGAAATTTCGTTATGGAGGTTCCGCAAGTTATCGTACTTTTTCATTTAAAATCATTAGAAAGTACGACTCGAGACCGCAAATTGTTGTACTTTTTGTCGTACCACGGTACGATAGAAAAGTACAACAGTACGACACCAACTTGCGGCCGGCCTATTCCTAAGCATAAGTTTAAGCCTAATCCTTTTTACTACCATCTATCTTATCAAAATTAATTAATTTTTCACTTTTTGATAAGTCCAAAAAACATTGATTTGATTTTTTTATACCAAAAAATCCCGCCGAAAATTCAAAAACACCATATTTTTCCTTGACATCATTAAAAATATCAAAATTTGACTATTTTTTGATAAAAAACACCCCCGTTCGCCAAAAAAATACTAAAAAGGAAGCCGAAAAATGATCAAAGTCCAGCCGAGTGTTTATATGTCAACAAGCTAATTACTTTTTTGAATAAATAAAAAATAAAATTTTATATGTGACCGATAGCGACCGCAACGAGCCAATGACTCTTTTGACTTGTTTGGCGGTAATGTCAAAAAGAGGAAGTAAACTTGTTTTTAGAAGGGGTGAAAAAATCGTCTTGGCTATTTAGCCAAATGATCATAAAACTTTGAAAAAGTAATAATTTTGTATATACTTGATTTTCCCGTCAATGCGACCATGCAGGGATGCATGTTGGCGAGAAAATCAAACTCAGTATATAATTGGCTTGATTTTCCCGTCAACACGACCACGCAAAGATGCATGTTGGAGAGAAAATCTCAGTATATACTGGGCTTGATTCGTCAATGAAGCAAAAATTAACAAAAAATTTTTTGCTCATTGTAAGAGATTTTTTTTAAATTAAAATTTTTGCCCTAGCGGGATCGAACCTTCGGGTCCAACGTTGTTTAACTTACCAGATCGGACGGTCAGCTCCTTGGACCACTTTGCTACGCGTATCCTAATTTGAAACAGACTATAACCACTAGGCCATGTGCACTAATATTTTTAGTCGCAAGATGGGATTGAGTTTACTTGATGAAAAATTTTTTTATGACACTGTGAAATGTTTTTTTTTGTATACCGACCACTTTTTCTCAGCCAATCTATAGTTTCATGTCCACTACAATAGCCAATACTTCAAAACTGACCACTTTTCCGGGTGAAACTCAATCCTAAACAAACCCAAAAAATTTCTTTTAAATAAAAAGGAACTTTTTTAAGCTAAACTTTGCTAACACATACGAAACCAGACTATCCAAAATCCCAGAATTTGTCTTTTTTGTTCTTTTTTCTTAAAAAAAGCCAATGCATAAATTTCGTTTCAGGCTTAAAGGACCAGTCTACTTTTGGGGAGTTGATGCCATGTGATAGAGCACAAAATTTTGGAGCATTTTTTGCTTTTACGGCGCCACTTGAAAATCTAATAGTAAAAAGTTATGAGCAACAAAAAAAATTATGTTTTTTTCGATATCTCAATCTCATGTTAAGCCTAAGCCCAAGCCTAAGCCCAATCTTGAGCCTAAGCCCAAGCCTAAGCCCAATCTTAAGCCTAAGCCCAAGCCTAAGCCCAAGCCTAAGCTCAATCTTAAGCCTAAGCCCAGACCTAAGCCTAAGCCTAAGCCTAAGCCCAAGCCCAATCTTAAGCCTAAGCCCAATCTTAAGCCTAAGCCCAAGCCTTTCATAAAAAATTATTTTTTAACAAAATATCAAAATCTTCATAAAATTTTGTTCTACCTTTTTATTATTATCATCATCGTGTTCCTCGCATAAAAATTTTGCTAATACAAATACATACGAAACCAGACTATCCAAAATCCCCAGAATTTATCTTTTTTGTTCTTGTTTCTAAAAAAAGCCAAAAAGCGAAACGCGATATAATTGGCGTCACTTCCTTAAATTTGTTATTTTACACCTCAAAACGTACAAATCGGTGTTTTTTGGGTCAGCGGGGCCGACTTTTACGCTATAACATTTGTCGCGGTAAGAAAGAAAGTTTCATTTCTTCTTCTTCTTCTTCGCGCATAGGTTAGATATGTGTATGTATAGGGATGTTGTGTCAAAGGAAAGGGATCAACAGCGTACCGTTCGGCGTTTTTCTTGGAGAATAAGCAATAAGGATGGCCTTGACTTTTTTTGCGCGCGACCCGTTTTGGGACATGCCAAAAGATGGAGGAGAAAGGGCTGAGGTAGAGAAACTGAAGTCGTCTACACGCTATTAAATTCTCGTATTTTTTCAATGTTGATTTTTATCGAGATTTGATTTTTTTCTTTCCTCCCTGGTTTTCAAAGTGTATCTTAGGTCATTTTCTGTCAAATGCAAAATGTGTATTGAAGCGAAAAGTTTCAAAATGCGATTTTTGCGACTTTTCGCTTCAATACACAGGCCTTCCCTGATCAGGAGAGCATTTTTTTGCTTCGTAAATGTCAAATTCGGATTCCCCGCATGTTTTTACCCCTAGAAGTGTCATTTCCAGAAAAATTTTTCGACAGTTTTTTCACGTGCATGGCCCCCTCCCTATTGTATAGTAGCTTCAATCATTTTTTGTAAAACCTTCGTGGATCACATCTTCTCAACCTTGGCCAATACCATTTTCCCATGTGCACCCATCTGTTCGAAACCTGTACCTTTTTCTCACTACTCTCATTTTCCCTGGCTAGTTTGCCATATGTCGCAGCGGCACTCTCGAAGAGCGTCTTCAAACACGTCCTTAAGAACGATCTGCGCGCATTCACGCCTTATCTCTTTTCGATCCTGATCCACTTTTGCTCGGACCTTGAATGTGTTTTACCTTGAATCCCGCGAGATAGTTTTTATACGAGTGCGGTAATTCACCACGCGTGTATGTTGTATAGCAAATCGATTACCATAAAATGGCCTTGTCCTAACGAGAAAATGTTTTCTTGTATATGTCATGTTTAATTTGTTCGGAAATGATTCTTTTTCGTGTTATTTTTGGGTATGTGCTGAGAATTTTTGTTTTTGTAAGGAATTGACAAGTCGTTGATTTATGGGAGATTTTGATTGGGAAGACAAGTTTTCGGGTATAGTCAAACCTCCATATAACGAAGAGCTTATTTATAATGAGCCTAAGCCCAAGCTAAGCCAGTGCCGTAGGCAAGATTTCTCGACGGTGGGGGGCTAATTTTTTACTAAATTTTATGAAAAAACATAAGGGGAACCATTAGGGTAAAGAGAAAAAATTTAAATTTTCCGGCTACGAGGGATGGGACATGTCCTTCTTGTCTACATGGACTTTCTAAAAAATATCTATAAATTTTTTTAAGATATTGATGTAGGATGTTAAGCCTAAGCTTAAGCCTAAGCCTAAGCTTAAGCTTAAGCCTAAGCCTAATCCTCTTAACTTCCAACTATTTAAAAAAATTACATAATTTTTCACTTTTTTGATAAGTTCGAAAAATCATCCAGTTGACTTTTTTTTTAAACTCTCCCGCTCGATTATGAACCGACTTTGTCCTATATAAATCCAAACATCAAAACTTTCGATGAAAACCTCCGCACGAGATCTTTATTGTGTTCACAAAGTGACTCTCTTATTCAAACTCATCGTTTTCCAAAATTCGAATTGAACTGTCTCTAAAATTATTTAATAAACGACGCGCCCTCACCATCTCGTCCACTTTCGAAGACAAGATAATTGAGGGATTCGGAAGAGGCCACACGAAAGTGACAGTATGGAAGAAACTCTCCGAAAATGCCCATCATTTTTACGAGATCTAGTCTAGGGGTCATTCCCATTCTGGTGGACACGCGCTTCCGCTTTTCCTTTTGTACATGATCAGTGAAGGGGAATTTATATGCTACAAGATTTAGGTTTAACATGATAAAAACAACATATGTAGATAGCTGTAAAAACAAGTTTTCTTTTAATTGCAATCGGAAAATTATAGGTCAGGAATAACATTTTGAAATTTAGTTTATTGGTACAGAAATAGAGAAAGGCATATTGCATTTGACCTCAAGTAATCATTACACGTGTAAAAAATAAATAAGCTTAAGCCTAAGCCTAAACCCAAGCCTAAGCTTAAGCCTAAGCCTAAGGTAAACCCAAGCCTAAACATAGATAAACCCAAGTCTAAGCCTAAGCTCAAGCCTAAGCCTAAACCCCCACTGAGTCGATTGGCTAGATTTTTTAAAATTTTGACCCCTACCAAACCTTTTTTCGAATTTTTCTACGCCGTGGCTATGGTTTACAAAACCAATTCTTTCTGGTTTTTCTGCGAATCTGATAATATACTTTTTATATCTCATTCTTATTCATACCCCATTGTTATGATAGCTGTTGAAGCACCATTCAACTTATGCCAAATACAATGGCCAATATGATCCGTCTAAATGGTCTTCTGCAAACTATCACAATGAGTGTGGTGGTGGAAAATCCGGTTTGGGTCCAAGAACGTCCAATCCAACAGTTTTATTTCCAATATTCCTCGTCTATTGTTGCGTAACAGCGCAGTCATTTTTTATATCAAACATATGTAATAACATTGGATCTTTTTGAGTCAATTTGATTGCGTTTTGTCCATTTTTAATTAATTTTGTTCCAAGGGAAGAGATTGGGTGGGACGAGGAAATCTGATCGCTCGTTTTTTCTAAAATTTCGATCTGAGTATACTTTTAGGGGAGTGAGAGACGCGGAAGGAGGCACATATCCAACTCAGGGTGTTTCTGGAACCGGGGCATGAGCATTTTTTGGAAAATTTTTTTCAGGTACGTGGGCGATACTACTAAATGACATTTAGGCCAAAAAATAACATGTTTTTGGGCAAAAATAGACATTTTTGACGATGTTTTTGGTGAAAATTTCATTTATTTATATATTGAAAAATGGACTTTTTTCAGAAAATTATATAAATCAGAAAACGTGCAAAAGCCTAAGGATAAACTCAAGCCTAAACTTAAGATTAAGCCTAAGCCTATACCTAAGCCTATGCTTAAGCCTAAGCTTAAGCCAAAGCCAAAGCTTAAGCCTAAGCCTAAATCCAAGCCTAAGCCTAAACCCAAGCTTAAGCCTAAGCATAAGCCTAAGCCTAAGCATAAGCATAAGCCTAAGCCTAAATCTAAGCCTAAGCTTAAGCCTAAGCATAAGCATAAGCCTAAATCCAAGATAAGCTTAAGCATAAACCTAAGCCTAAATCCAAGCCTAAGCTTAAGCCTAAGCATAAGCCTAAGCCTAAATCCAAGCCTAAGCTTAAGCCTAAGCCTAAATCCAAGCCTAAGCTTAAGCCTAAGCCTAAACCCAAGCCCAAGCCCAAGCTTAAGCCTAAGCCTATAACTAAGCCTATGCCTAAGCCTAAGCTTAAGCCTAAGCCTAAGCCTTAGCTTAAGCCTAAGCCTATTAACTCCATCACATTCTTTAAAAACATTTCTATCTATTTTAAGTGAGTTCACAAAAAAGTAATGCCATAAAAAATTCCCATACCACAGCTATCCCCCACCTCACCCATATATCATCCATAAAAAAATCATAGGTCTAAAAATCAAAGGCTACCCCCAGCGAACCTCAGTTGACCCAAAAATCCAAATTTCCAAGAATTTGCTGTTTTTCTAAAACTTTATTACCTCCATAAAGAACAAATCTCTTCGCTCATTGTAAATTATTTCCTTCT
>OZJO01024554.1:0-30027 GCA_900406225.1 Acrobeloides nanus | reverse complement strand
AGCACGGTTCACTTCACTCGGATTCAAGCGTGTAATGATTAGAAAATGCTTATTTTATCTCGATTATTCGTGTAGTCGCTTTGAAATTTAAAAAAAACATCAATTTGGAACCGTGTACACGGTACACGGTTCGGTTCGCTTGAACTGCACGGATACAACACTGATCGGGTGGAACTATTATTAGATCTAAGTCCTCCATATCGTCGTTGTCAGGTTCTTCGACAACATTTTTTAGCAATTTTTTGTCCCATTTCGGTAAATAAACGCTAAAAATCGAAACAATTGATCTGAAAATAAAGAAAAATAAAAATACTTCAGCAAAATGTGCAATATAATAGAGATAAAAAAACGACTTATTCGCGATTTTCAAACAGTTATAACTTCATAAATATTGAATATTTTTTTACGCCGTCTTTGACAAAAATTTTGCATTTTTCTGGGCTTTTCAGAATGTGTCTACTTTTGAAAAATAGATGTAAATTTATGGAGGTACGGATTTTTAAAGTTGCGGTACGTATATGTACCTTTTGGCAAAAACTTTTTTTTGTGTCTGTGCGGTGTATGATTAACACCCGCGCCAATTATATGTGTGTATGTGGAAGCGCGTGTTTACCTGTGGGCCGTGCACACCCTCTATAGTCCAAATATTCAGATGGTATGCTCGGTGCCACCTATGTTAGGTCTTATTTGTTTTGTTTGAAAATTGCAGTTTTACAGTCTATGCATAGAACTTACCGAAAATGAGCTGCTTGTACAGGTGAAAGGAAAAACCCTAATAAAAGTTGTGGCTCTTTTGTTACTAAAACTTGATCTCGCCCATACTTTTTGGACATTTTAATGACCGCCTGTATTTGAAAATTCTGGATTAAACCCCTCCTTGGTCATGCATGACATCACCTTTCGAAATGTCTTTCAACATCACAGCTGACCCACATCATGCATGATCAAGTGGATCAAACACAGCTCTTTTGTCGGATTTATAACAACTACATATTTACATATATAACTGAAGGAAGTTTCTTTTCATTATTATCTAAAGTTTGAACAGTGACATCCTCAGGTGGTGGCATCTCATAATTTTGGCTAGTACTTTCTTTGTACGCTGGTGGATCGCTTTGAATATTACTCACCATTATTTCTGGCCTAGTTTTCAACAAATCGTGATTGCTACCCAATAAAAGTTGTTTAAAATAAATGCAAGAGATCAACTCGATCTTAATATCTCCTCGCACACAAATGCTACTAATTGCACTTGCAGGTAGACGATGCGAATAACTGTGGATTCTTTTATTATTTACCTTTATCTTCAAGCATTCTTTAGAGTACTTAATTTTCATCTTAAATAGAGAACCGATGTTAAATGGATTTAATAGTTCTTCTTCTTTTTGCACTATCCCATTGATAATAGATTTTAAAACCAAATTCTTTTCAGTAGGGGTAAATGCAGCGTTTATAGATAGAGCAACATCGTGACCAGCAAAAAGCTCAATACAAAAATATTGATCCGTTCCAATAAAGGGAATACCAGTTATATGGATTGAAGCACGTTTTCGAAAACCGGAGATAGGCAAAGAGCTTGGGACTACCGGATTTTCAAATTTAATAACCATTTTTTGATAACAGAGAATAAATGGTCAAAGAGAAAATAAGATGAAGAATACTTTTATTTACGATCGAATAGCATACATTATCGGAGAACGAGTGTTTGTGTGAAAAATCACATGTTCTAAATTAGATAAATACAGGGTGGGCGAAAAAAAGTGGATTTTTGTGATTTTTTGGGACCCGAAAATTTATTTCTCTAAAGGTAATTTTATGTGGGGAATCGATTATGCGCATTCCCGAATCCTGAAAATGTTTCCCTGAGGGAGAAAATTGGGTTTTGAAATTGCGAAAAAAGAAGAAATCGCTTTTCAGATTNAAAGGGAGGGTAAAATTGCGGTACGTTGAAGGCTAAAAAAAATCTGTTTTTGAATTTTTGCAAAAAATGACCCTACTACCCCTAATTTTATGCGAAAAATCGATTACGCGCATTCCCGAAGCTTGGAAATGCTTCCTTGACCCTGATTCAGGGAAATAAGAGTGTGTATTGAAGAGAAAATATTTCGCTTCAATACACATCCTTATTTCCCTGATTCAGGGTCAGGGAAGCATTTTCAAGCTTCGGAAATGCACGCAATCGATTTTTCGCATAAAATTAGGGGTAGTAGGGTCATTTTTTGCAAAAATTCAAAAAAAATTTTTTCGCCTTCAACGTACCGCAATTTTACCCTCCCTTTAAAGTACAAAATGATGACAATAACATTGTAACCGATAAGACTTTGAAAATTTGTTTAGGTGCAAAAATTTTTAATAAGGTTTACCTTTCACATAAACCTCTTGTTTCACTCTAACAAACACTGCATTCAAAGAAGATTATGTTATAAGCTACAAAACGTGACCTATATATAAGGATCTTAAAGTATTTCAATGGGGGTCTTTTGGTATGTATAGCCAAAAAATCTGCAGTTTATGAATTGAGAAGAGTCTATGAAACAAAAGGAAGAGAATTCAATGCAAAATTTTAAATTTTTAACGTCATAAGTTCATAGGGTATAGTTTATAGTATCACTGATTAATCTATCTTTTATAATTAAGAGATTATTTAAGCAGATAGTATTTTATCATATTGCATAGTGTAAAAGGTAGATCTTTCAAAAATGTTGCGAAAACCAGGCATTGGTGAACAAATTGTTTTGTTAGCTATTGGGTTATTTGCATTATTTAAATGGTTTCATTTTTATTCTGCTATAACGTATATGTCTTTAGTATTATTAGCATATTTTGGGTAATTTTTTTGTCATCAAAGGGATAAAAAATCTAAAAAAACTTTTTTCACCAAATTTTATAAAAGTTGTGTCTTAGAATTTTGCCCTGATCAAGATGATACATTGTGATAAGGGTTTGGATCACACCTGCAAAAGTTAGCCCGTACACACAGACAAGCATTACACATTTTATATAAGAAGATCTTCAATTTTTTTAAATTTCACCAAAATAACCATATATAAGGATTTTAGGCGATGAATCGATTACGCGCATTGCCGAATCTAAACAATTCCCTGACTCTGATTCAGGAAATAGGCTTGTGTATTGAAGCGAAAATTAGATACTTCAGGGTCGAGGAAGAGTTTTCAAGATTCAACAATGCACTCAATCGATTTCTCGCCTAGAAAAACCCATATGGTCATTTTGGTGAAAATTTAAAAATTTAAACTTTTTTCAAAATCGCAAAAAATCCGGTTTGTTAGTCATCCAATATATAATTTTATTCAGATACCATTATTATGAAAAATCTTATTGGAAAAGATTTCCTCAAGGTCCAGGAGGACCTTTATAAAATAAACCGTTGTGAAAGGTTAATTGGCTTCCTAAAGTACAGAAGCTCTTTGAAATGAAGAGAAGATACGGTTTAACATATGGGTATACTTTTTTTTCTTAAAAATATACATATTAAAAACTGTTTAGATCTCATGTTCTGGGAGGCCCAGATCTTGTTACGTTTGATTTGGACATTTTGAGACAAGTTTTGGTAAAAGAACCCAGTAAATTTGCAGATGTGATCTTTTTCGATTTTTTAAAAAGTCCAGCTGAGTGGAAAAGCATGAGGAATTTGATACATCCAAAATTTGCAACTATAAAACTTCATGAGGTAATAAAGATCAAATAGAGAGGCAATTTCTGCCCAAAAGGTGGAAAAATCAGGCCAATCAAAGCCTCTTTCCTTGTTTCAGTTAGTTCGGTCTGAACCTTGGCCGCTGTTTAAAATCTCTAGTGCTAATTTGTAAAATTTTTAGTTTATGCCCTTATTTAATCGAGCGGCAGCAGAACTATGCGAATATATAGAAGTTTTTGCCAACAATTCAAAAACCATACCACTTAGAGAGTGAGTTTGTTGTCCTAATGCAATTTTAAAATGTTTTTAGGACCTTTGCTCGACATGCTTGGAACAGTTTTGCTCCATCACAAACTTATGATATGGGGGAAAATATCTATGACAAAGAGGAATCCAAAATATTGAAAGAATTTAAAGAGATTTTTACTGCTCCCTGGCTATTCCACTCAATTATATTGTTTCAAAGTGAGTCTAGTGAGCAGAAATAATCTCGACCAGTGGCATAGCCAAGGGGAAGGGATATGAAGCCCCTTCCACTCACTTGGACGCCTGACCCTCCCCTTCTGTACACCCTCATTTTCGGAGGGTCTGACTAAGCCAATGATTTGAAGTGGAGAGAGATTCAACTGGATTAATTTCAATAGATAAAAACTTAAATTTATAGGCTTCTTCCCAAATGTTGAAAATCTAGTCCGCAACCTTTTGAAAAGCCAAATGATGATTCAATCAATGAGAGAATTCTTGCTTGGTATCTTAAAAAAGAATCCTAACATTGAAGATGATAATGTATGTTCTTTAATCATAGGTCGGCAAGGGGGGAGGGCTCCCCCTGATCTACTCAATCATGGACCCAAAATTGAGGGGACCACCTCATGGGCCCCGTCGAACAGGAAGGGACCACCTTATGGACCCCACCGAACAGAAGGGTGACCACCTTGCCGACTTATGTCTTTAATAAATCATTATTTAAAACAAATTAATTTTCAGCCTGATGATGTTATCCAAGTGATACTAGCAAATATGCTCAATCCAAAAACAGAGCACAATGAAGATCTCAACAATAATCTTTCAAAAGATTTGTCTAACTTTGATCAAGGTGTAGCACCTTTTGAGGTATAATTTTAATTTTTTCTGACTTGACTGGTTATCTAAGGCTCGTTAATTTCATAAACTTTCAGAAAATATCACAATTCTTTGTTTCCATCTTATCTGGACAAGATGCAACAGCTTATGCTATGCAAATGATAATTTATGTGCTGGCAAAAATTCCAGAGATTCAAAATAAAGTCAGGACTGAAATAAATGAAGTTATGGGCGATCGGGAAGAAGTTGAGTTTGAAGATATTCCAAACTTAAAATATTTATATCAAGTTATACAAGAGACTTTGAGAATGTACCCAACTAATCCAAGGTAAAAAAATGAAATTGACCTCATGGATCGAACCCATTATGTTAGGAATGAAATTTGATACACTTGCTCCTGCACCATGAGTGCTTTCGTTTTTCTTGACGGAAAATGCCCTAAATGTGCCCTCCAGTGACTTGAGGCACTTGCCCCCTTAAAATAGGAAAAAATGAAAAAATTTTCATATGCTTTTTTTGTTATGGTGCCCCTACCCCCAAACTTCATTGCGTGACAAGGTTTCCCAAATGTGGATATTTTTCTAATAGGATAATTTTGAGCCAATGTTTTCGATAGAAATTTTCATGAAAGAAAATTAAATCAACAACAAATAAATTATCGAGTATTCGTTGGCAAGTGCTCGAACACTTTATCCAAGTATTCCTGAAGTTGGCTTCCACTCGGTCGTCCATTACTATTGACCATAATTTGATTAAAATCAAGCATGTGATTGGCAAACTCATCAAGCCGCCATTGAACTTCTGGTCTAACTTTGCGGGGTCCCATCGTGCCATTCAAGTGCCCATAGATTTCGACACAATTTGTATTGAAATTTGTGAAAACCTTAACACTGATAGGAAACCTTGACATATTGGGAAACCGATATTTTTGGGAAACTTTGACACTAAGAAATCTTGACTGTAAACGCCAAACTTGGGTCGTGGCTACGCCCCTGCTCTAAATGCTCAAAAAGTTTCATATATTTTTAGAACAAATCGTGTCTGTACGGTCCCTGTGACTATCAAAGGTGTCCCTTTCGAACCTGGTTGTGTATTTTCAGTTCCTATCTATGCCATGCACCACGATGAAGAATATTATCCAGACCCATTTAAATTTGATCCTGATCGGTAAATTTTTCTTATAATGTTAGCAACAATATATCTTTTCTAGCTGGCTACCAGAAGTAAAATCAAAAAGAGACCCATTAACTTTCCTTCCCTTCGGTTACGGTCCTCATAGCTGTATAGGAAATCGTTTTGCAGAATTTCAAATACGTGTTACACTGGTGCATTTATTAGCAAATTTTGAATTTTTACCAGTTCCTGGTTCATCGGTAATTTATTTTTGAGAATAAAGATTAAAAGATGATGCTTTGAGTTTTCGAACCCACTTCAATATGGGGGTGGCCGTAGTGAAAAAGTTTTCCAAAAAATTTTTGAAAACATCATATTCTCCCTTCTTTAGGGTCGCTGAGCACGAAATGTACAAGGATATGTAGAAGTCGGATCGAAAAACGGACTTCATCTTCGTGCTTAGCGACCCCAAAAACGGGGGGATGGTGGTTTAAAAAATTTTTGGAAAACTTTTCACTACTTCTACCATCAGTTCGAGTTTTCGAGTTATCATCTCTTGAAAAATATTTTTAGGATTTGCCCTTAAAATTGAATACCCGTGGCCTTGTGCGACCATATGAAAAATTATATATATTGGCTAGAAAAATTTGATGAATTTTTTTATATGTAATTTTATTTTAAAAATAAAACTTGATTACAAGATAGTTAGTTTAAAGTACTTTTGGAAAATTGACCATTTTTGCTTTAATGATCCTTATGTAAACTTACGCCTTCAGCCTAAAATTTGCAAGAGGGGAGGGTCAGGCGTCCAAGTGAATGGAAGGGGCTCCAAATCCGCATATTCCCCTCCCCCATGGCTATGCTACACGTTGAGATTATGTCTGCTCGATAGACTCACTTTGAAACAATATAATTGAGTGAAATAGCCAGGGAGCAGTAAAAATCTCTTTAAATTCTTTCAATATTTTGGATTCCTCTTTGTCATAGATATTTTCCCTCATGCCATAGGTTTGTGATGGAGCAAAACTGTTCCAAGCATGTCGAGCAAATGTCCTAAAAATATTTTAAAATTGCATTAGGCCAAAAATTTACTCTCTAAGTGGTATGATTTTTGAATTGTTGGCAAAAATTTCTATATATTCGCATAGTTCTGCTGCCGCTCGATTAAATAAGGGCATAAACTAAAAATTTACAAATTAACACTAGAGATAGTCAATAACGGCCAAGGTTCAGACCTAAATAACTGAAACCAGGAAAGAGGCTTTGATTGGCCTTGATTTTTCCACCCTTTGAGCAGAAATTACCTCTTTATTTGATCTTCATTACCTCTTGAAGTTTTATAGTTGCAAATTTGGGATGTATCAAATTCCTCATTCTTTTCCATTCAGCTGGACTTTTTAAAAAATCGAAAAAGATCACATTTGCAAATTTAAAGGGGACAATCCCGATACGACGAAGATGGGAGGGGGGGGGTCAGTCTTCCTCTTGTCTACGTATGGATCAGGGGAATGCATCTACCCCAAACTCGGCTGAAGGTCGAAAAACCCTTATTTTCAATCGAAGGTCGAAAAAACGGAAAACCCTTAATTTTTTGACACTATATTTTATTAAATGTAATAAAAAATTAAACATCTAAAAGTGAAATAATATAAATTTTTATTCAAAATTATGGGTGTTATGGTCTCATTTTCTAGTAAAAATGGGTTTTAAAACACGTTCATCGAATTGTCTGTATCTAAAAAATAATAAATTTTAAAATCGATTTATAAAAAATACTTCTCAATCCATTTGAAATTATTTTCCACATCAGTACTCTCCGACTCGGTACTAACGGTTATTTGCTCGCCAACATAAAATTTCAAAAAAGTCAGAAATCTTGATATACAGGGTGTTCAAATATCTGTACTCAATTTAAAAATCAACTATCTCAGCGAGGAAATTGAAATTTTCATGCAGTTTGTTTTATAAAATTGATAATGTGATGTAGTTTTTTATTAAAAAATTTTATTGTAAAAGCCTTAAATTTCGATTTTCTTGACTAAATAGGCTATTTAGAGCATAAATAATATACTAGTATATAAAATAAAAATTTTGGATGCGTAATTTGCAAATTCATACTGTAAGTCCAAACTTACCCATGTAAGTCTGGAGTCGGGACTTACCAACATGGATATGCTCAGAACCAACAAATTTAATATCATATTTGTATTTTTTTATTTATTTTTACGCATTTATAGGGTTTTAATCTTATAAAAAACATGGAATTTATGATTTGATAAACTGGGGGACCGAAAATATCGTGCTCGGAGGGAGAGGAGATTTTACGATCCAAGCACTAATGTAAGTCATCCGCCCTTCTCAATTGCTTCCAGACTTGGCCTTAGCCTTAAAGCCAAGGCCAAAGCCAAAGCTAAAGCCAAGGCTAAGACCAAGGCTTAGACCAAGGCTAAGGACAAGGTTAAGGCCAAGACTGGAAGCAACTGAGAAGGGCGGATGACTTAGTGCTTAGATTGTAAAATCTCCTCTTCCTCCGAGCGCGATAGCGCTCGGTCCCCCAGCTTATCAAATCATAATTTCATGTTTTTTATCAGATTAAAAGTGCCGCGGCAACCCCAAAATGTTCGAACTTTCGAGATATCGCCTCTTAAATCGGGTACAGATTTTTGAACACCCTGTACTTACTTGCACAAAAGATGCATGACCGTTGATACCATTTTCTGCGTTAACACTTTTCTCAACTTTTAACCAGTTTAATAATGGTCTAATCGTTATTCCCTAAAGTATTTGCTGATATCAGTCCAGTATACAGGATTTTGTTTTATGGGGTAGTGTGGGGGAGGGCAAGGGCGTAGCTACTGGAGGACATTGAGAGCATATATATACCACTTTCCGGCCAAAGGCCGGAAAAAACCTAAGGATCTCCTCGTGTTTTGGCAAAATTTTAAAAAAACTAAGATTTTTAAAGAAAAATCAATTTTTTTGTCAAAATGCCCCTCCAGCTACGCCCTTGTGAGGGGGGGGGGGCATCTTCAAAAAATTACTTGAAACACAACAGTAAGAAAAATCACAGCATAAAATGCTGATCTAAACATGAACCTTGCTGGTATAATTGCCGGCAATGATATGAGCATGCCAAAACCAATAGGACCTCTTTGACCACCATAGCTTAAAACAATTTGATCTTTCCAAGAGAATTTGTTGGTTCTATATCGATTTAATATAAAGCATTGAGTAATGACTCCTAAAAGTCGATTTTGACATTTTCATAAATTCACTTTTACCTATAGCTCTAGAAATTGTTATAACACCTAATACAACAAAAACAAATTTAAAATCCCAAAAACTTTCGCTCGAAACTATTGTTACACCCATTAGTAGAAAAGTCACAGACTCACATATATGAGAAATTGGTTTTATAGGGTCGTCTCTTTTAAAATTTGACGAAACATATTTTTTCATAGTCATACCACAAAAGGCTATACTGAAATTTTTTATGTCAAAAAAAGTTTTAAAAATTGAAGTTACGCTAATAATGTTGATAAACTAAACATTTCGGCCGTTAAATATGCCATGTATGGAAGAATTAAGATAAAAACATATGCAGCAGAATGGACTTTATAAGAGTATCTAAAACATAAGTTCTGGAGCGCTCTAAGAATGCATCCTTGCGCGATCGTTTTTGAAAGAATTTTGTGAAACGTTTAAAGGACTCTAGGACACTTCTCAACGCAATAACAAAATCAATGCAATAAAAAGCGGACAGTTCTCAACGATTTTATACAATCCGTTGAGAAATGTCCGCTTTTTTGTTGAGAAGTGTCCTAGAGCCGTTTAGAGACTGTTCTTTATACTTTTCTATAATTTAACTAAAATATGCAAATTTCGGAATGATTATAAATGTTGCGTTTTGTAAAATATTTTTCAGGGATGCCGTTCTGGAACACTTCAGGCCAGTATATAAAGCCTGTTGTTTTTCGCAAATACCGAGTTGCGGATTTTTATAAAACTCGATTTCAAATCTTTTCGTTTCAATACTTAAAAAAACTTGCAATGCAGGCAATTATAGTAACAGAAATCGTTGCATAAAAATTTTTAGACCAAAAATCAAAAAAAGCAGTCCGTATCGTTGAAATATAGGCTCTGAGGAATTTTTTAAGCCCAAGATCATAGAAAATGGATTTACTAGAGCACAGGAGAGGCATTTTGAAAATTGCGTTAATTTTAGCCAAATTTGGTTGAAATTAACGCAATTTTAAAAATGCCTCTTCTCTGCTCTAGTAAATCCAATTTTTATGACTTGGGCTTAAAAAATTCCTCAGAGCCTATATTTCAACAATACGGACTGATTTTTTATTTATTTTTGGTCTCTAAACATTTTTATGCAACGATTTCTGTTACTATAATTGCCTGGATTGCAAGTTTTTTTAAGTATTGAAACGAAAAGATTTGAAATCGAGTTTTTCAAAAATCTGCAACTCGGTATTTGCGAAAAAACAGACTTTATCTATGGGGTAATTTATAACTCCAAAAATGAAGGCCAAAACCAGTAAAAAATGGGTATAGGTCTATTAAATTTTCAAATTACTTGAAGAATAGGCTAGTGATAAATCCAAAAATTATTCCAACAAATATTCCACCAAAAGTGCTAATAATGAAATAAATAACACTATTGATATAAGTAAAAGATCCGACTGGTTCATTTTGAAGCGAGATTAGGGATTTAAAAGTGGAGAATAGGACCTAAATTTTTTACATGGGTATAAACCATAGATGAACAGGGGTAGCAAATTTGCCACTCTCCTCCGCAAATTTTCGAAAAACTATTAATAAAAAATATCTTTTTTAAAAGCCCTCCGCAAATTTACAAATTTTTCTTAAGACCTCCCCCCCTTCCCTAGTAAAGTATCCAGGGGGGAGGGTCCTGAGCCTCTTCTGTTGAGAAATTTTTCTTAAGAACATAGTTAAAATTTCTTATGAAAACTTTATTTTTCAATGTCGGGCACCTTCTGTTGAGACCCTTATGGCTACGTCACTGCCCCCCCCCCATAGGTGCACATGTATTTCAAATACAGGAATTTTGAAACTAAGTCTGACCCATGGCTCAATTTGTGTCAAAATGTAGTATTCTATGCATTTTATAACATTTGAAGTCAAATTTGTAGTTCTTTTCCGTTTTTTGGAGACACCCCGAAAACACCATTTTAGGGTTTACTTTGAAAAATTATATCTTAAAAAAAAATTTTTTCAAAAAAACCGGGCGGTTGTAAAAGAAGGTCTCCTCTATCGAATGCAAAAAGAATTAGTAGAAAAGCTTATAAACTGACAGACTAGATAGCCTGGCAGCCATGTCACCTCGAGAGGTTGTCCCCCCCCCACCCGCCCATCTATGGTATAAACATATGGATGGCTATAAATGCTTACTAGGCTAATACAATCATTAAAAAGTGCCTCTCCAAACACATTTATATAAAGAAACTCGTTTATATGAAGTTCTTCAAAAATTGCAATAACCGCTACTGGGTCCGATGCCGCTAATAAAGCAGCAAAGAGTAAAGCCGTCGAAAAAGAAAAGTTAAATTCAAACAGATTTATCGTATTTAAAAAATAAATGGCCGTGCCTAAAAATTAAATTTCTAAAATATAATTTTTGAGATTTTACCAAGAACGGCGGTGTTCCATAAAGTGCCGATCAATGCAAACATTAGTACAGAGTCCCAGTTTTCAAATAAGGACTTTTTTGGCATGAAATAGCCTAAGATCATTTTTAAAATTTAAAGGGGAACACTTTGTGGCGGATCTCGAAAAAAAATTTTTTAATGCCATTACTAGGGGTATTTTGGCCTAAAAAATTCGAAAATCGCATTAAAAGATTGTGAAAATGCGTTTTTGGGGTCAATAAAATTCATGTTTTTGAAAGTTTCAAAAAATTAAACGTTGTCTTAAACTCTCTTGAACTTATCAAGGGATAAAAACTTTATATTATGACCTTTGAAATGAGTAGAAAGGTCATAATATAAAGTTTTTATCCCTTGATAAGTTCAAGGGAGTTTAAGACAACGTTTAATTTTTTGAATCTTCAAAAACATGAATTTTATTGACCCCAAAAACACATTTTCACAATTTTTAATGCGATTTTCGAGTTTTCCAGGCAAAATTACCCCCAGTAACGTCATTTTTAAAAAAATTAATTTTTCGAGATCCGGCCGCAAATTGTTCCCCTTTAAAACATGGTTATTTCTTACCTGCATCTAAAATAATAGGCGGTAATAGAAATAAGAAAAACGTATCCGCCTCGAGTTGGTAAAATTTAGAGTTGATGGAAGATATTTTTAAGATTATACCCAGAATTAGGCCTATCAATATGAGTAGCACACTTTCTGGGAAAATTTTCTTTATTCTTTCGGAAGAGTTTATTAGTATTTTTAATATGCAAGTAATAATCACCCATATTGATATAATATATGGAAGACTAACGTATTCCCAGTTCACACTTATCATCTTAAAGGGATGTAACCCTGTGGCGGATCTAGGTTGGAAAATCATTTTTTAAATTTTAGTCTTATCGGGGTATTTTTAACTGAAAAACACGAAAATCATGCTGAAATCACGTGAAAACGCGTTTTAAGGGGTCAAAAACATGACTTTTGGGTCCAAAAATCGGTGTTTTTCAATTTTTTTAAAAACACCCTACAGGGGGTTTGTATGCGAGAATCCATTTTTCACCCTCCCGGGCCGTGAAAATTGCGTCAAATGGGCTTAACACTATGATTTTGCATCCCGATTTTTAGGTCAAAAATCAATGTGTTAGAGCCCATTGGATGCAATTTTCACGGTCCGGGAGGTTGAAAAATGGATTCCTGGCATATAAAAACCTCTCTGTAGGGTGTTTTTTAAAAAAATTTAAAAAATACCGATTTTCGGACAGTCAAATTCATAGACCCGATTTTTGGACCCAAAAATCATGTTTTTGACCTATTAAAAGCACGTTTTCACGCGAATTTAGCATGATTTTCGTTTTTCTCAGTTAAAAATACCTCCGATATGGCTAAAATTAAAAAAATGATTTTCCGACCGAAATCCACCACAGTGTTACACCCCCTTAAAAGGGGAGTGCAATTTCAAGCCTGATGAAGAAATTTTTTGAAAAAACCCTCTGAGGACCGATCGAGACATTGATACATCTGGGTAGTATGACTGATGTAGATTACGAAAAACCAAAAATCCAATCAAAAAACATGTTTCTAAAAATATTTAGGGGCTTCTGAAGATTTGCATATGAGTGCAAAAAATATAGTATTTATAATGGCCATATCTCTTGATAGGAATTGAATTGAGAAGTCGTTGACCACTCATGTGAAAGCTGAGAATCTTCCCTACAACTTTTATATAGACATCTATAGCAAGTTTTCGTTTCAATAAAAAATTATATTCTAATCTTTGAGCATGCCTCGATTTTTCGATCGGAGTTTTGGCAAAGATCGACATTTTTGACCCGGTTACGACGGCTTTCAGCCAAAGTAGTTGCCACAAAATATGTAGTCCAGATTCCCAGGAAAATTTTGGTATATTGGGTTTGGTACGTTAGTACAGGAGTTTTTTGAGTTAAAGCTCATTTATTCTTGAAAAATGGTGATTTTTTCGATATTTTTAGCGTAGCAAGACCCCAAAACCTATGTTAACTTATTTCCTTTTGCCAAAAAACGAGTTGTTTTACCGTTTTGGCGAACAAGTTCTGATCATTTTGACCAATTTTGAAAACTTTATTTTTGGGTCCAGATTCGTGGGCCAGGTTCGGGGCAAAGATGCTAGATTTTTAAGACATTTTGTATGAAAATTTTTAAATCATCCTTATGAAGGAGGTACCAACTTGAAAATTTTGTTGTTCCCCATAAAATTTCACGTAAAAATAATCCCTCGTTGAATGATCAGTTTATGCGATTTTTCACTTTCAATAGAAAGTTCATTTTGTGGTCAAAAATTCGATTTTTGAGAAAAAGATCATGATTTTTGAGAAAAAAATCAAAATTCGCATAAAAATGGCTATAACTTTTTTTCTTCACTGTCAAAATCATCAGCGAGGGATCATTTAACGTGAAATTTTATGAGAAACAACTTTGTAAAACATCACTTTCAACGGAAAGTTCATTTTGGGGTCAAAAATTCGATTATATACCTATATTCTGTAATATGTGAATTACAGACTAGCATAAAGATGAACCATTATGTCATACAGAGGCAAAGTGGATTTTTGAAATTTTTTATCAAAGTATTGCATCTAAGCATTTAGTTTCAAAAACCGTTTTCAAACCTGGCTGAATTTTTACCTACGAGTTTATAGAGATGAATTTATGCAAATTTTATACCTTTTTCAAAACCCCTAAAATTCAATAAAACGACCGTAGCTCTATGGTTTAGCTCGAATCAAAAAGTTGTAAACTAAAAAAATGTAGGCCAAAAAAAGTGCTCAAAAATTTTTAAAAGTTTATTTGAATTTGTTTCAAGTTAAAAAACTTTGAACAAACCAGTGCGTAGGGGGAGAGGGAGTGTCCAGGAAGACCATCACTTTCGCACCAGGGTAAAGAGGGAGTGCGGGGCGCCGAATCCCCTCTCTATAGACGCCAAATTTTGTTCAAAATTTTAAAAAATAAGCAAAAAGTAGTCGATTTTTAGGGGTCGCGCCCTCCCCCTATAACCGAAATCTAGGAGACGCCCCCCTAAAATCCCGGTCTTTCTACGACCCTGTTTCACACACTCACACCTTAGGGTATAGCTGGGGTCCGGAAGAGGGACAATGTGAAAAAATCGATTTTGATTTTGACCCTATTGGGGGTATTTTTGGCCGAAAAACATACCCTCAATAGAGTCAAAATGATTTTTCGACCATCTACAGGATGGCATCCCTTTAAAAAATTATGGGTCCTTATGTTCTTCGTCCCTTCGGGCCAAATAAGAGGTTGATTTTAGAGTGGGGAAACTGAAATTTACCAAAAACCGATCGCAATCGAAGCCATTGCCTTTAAAAACCGAAACCAAATGTTTTGAAAACCGATCGAAAACCAAAACCGTTAGATTAAAAAGCCGACTAAAACCACTGAATGCTCTTGATTGCTCTAATGCCCTTGTAGCCACGATTTTGCTATGGGTTCCCAGCTGGACAGCCCGATAAAATATTTTTTGTGTACTTCACTGGAACTAACAAAAATGTGGCGAATAAGAGTAAAAATAAACTATTTTAGCCGTCTTTATAAATTGAAATTCTTTTCATACTGTTTAGTAAATTTATTTTTAAAAGCAAAAAGTGATACCATCAAAAACCTGTTTTTATAGACAGACATCATAGGTCTTTTACTTCTTTTGAAATTTCAAAAAAAATTAAATTGAATTATACAAATATGAAAAAGATTTAAAATGATAAACTTTTTTCGTCTTAAAAAATCTATTCTATTAAATTCAAACGTTATTATCAAAAATAGCGTACAGAGCGTTCATTTTGGTCTGCAACATCAATGTTTTTAGTCGTTCTCACACCCCCTCTAACGAATTTCTATGCGGTTTTTTAAATGGTAGCTAAACAATGGTCGAATAAATGTAGATAAAAATTTTTGAAATCCGTTGATCCTAATATTTTCAAAAATTACCTTGAAGTTTTCAAAGTCGATTTCTCCACCTTAACAAAATGCTAGAAATTTAATTTTTGTATGAAAATATAGAGCTTTAGTCACTCTAATATAAGCAAAAACCGTATATAAAAATTATTTAACAATGGCGAGATATTTGACTTTAAAGTTGATAGACAAATGAGGCAAAAACAAAGTGATGCACCCGGGGATCAAACCCTCGACCATCTGCTGCTAGTCTAATGCGCTAACCACTACACCATCATCACAATTTCTTTAGATTTTTATTCTTTCTTTAAATGGGCTCAATTTTTACTGTTTTGCTGTTATGTTATGAAAAACAGAAAAAATCGAGCCCATTTAAAGAAAGAATAAAAGCCTAAAACTTGTGACGATAGTGTAGTGGTTATGCGTTCGGCTAACAACTAGTAGGATAAAGGTTCGATTCCCGGGTGTGTCGTTTTATTTTTGCCTCATTTTTTGGCTATCAGCTTCAAAGTCAAATATCTCGCTATTGTTAAATAATTTTTATATACGGTTTTTTGCATATGTTAGAGGGACTAATGCTCTATATTTTCATACAAAAATTAAATTTCTAGCATTTTTTTAAGGTGGAGAAAATCGACTTTGAAAACTTCAAAGTAATTTTTGAAAATGTTAGGATCAACGGATTTCGAAAATTTTTATCAACATTTATTCAACTATTGTTTAGCTACCATTTAAAAAACCGCATAGAAATTAGTTAGAGGGGGTGTGAGAACGACTAAAAACATTGATGTGGCAGACCAAAATGAACGCTCTGTATAAAATAACGTACTAAATAGTGTACAGTTACCTATTTTTATTATATGGATAAAATATATATAAAAAGTTAATCTATGGTAATTATTTAAAATATGGAACTTTTTGTGGTAAATCATCAGTAAAAATCGGGAAAACCTAAAAAATTATATTTTAAATAATAAAAGGATTTTTTCTGACTCGATTAAATTGAATTTGGTCTAGAGCTTTGAAACTTTTTTCATCCTCAAATTTTGGCCGATATCCAAATATTCCATATTAACCGAATCAGAAAATGTTGTTGTTTGCCATTCATTATTAGAAATGGGTTTCTAAAATTTTTATTTTCTCACTTAGAAATTTGGAAAATTAAAATCTATCTGGTTTTAACAAAAATTAGCCCATGATTCACCAAAAAAGTTGGCTAATGCAAAATCAGTTGAATTAAATTTGTTCTCATTAATATCCATTTTCCATGTTCCTGATAACATAAAATAGCTCGGAACGATGAGGGGAGCTCATTGTTCCGAGCTATCGAAATTTTTGTGAGATCGAAATTTTTATTTTTAGTGATTCAAAAAAGTTGTTAAAGCAAACCCAGTAATGACCATTACCGGCCCGATTCCAGTTCCTAATATAGAACGCGAACCGGAACCGCAAAATTTTTTTTTAAATATTCAAAATTTATCATTTTTGCCAAAAATTCATCATTTTCTGTGCATTTTCAGCTTAAAAATGACAATTTTCTCAAAAATTTTGCATCTGCGGCACTGTTTTTGCCTAAATGGCAAGATTTTAATAAAATAAATGCTTAAAGCGGAAAAATTTTAGAAGTGGAACCGGAACTGCAAAAAATTTGGGTGGAACCGGAACCGAACGATTTTTTAGGATTAGGCCATCACAAAGCAAACCTTCGTTAAAATTTTTGTCATGTTTTGTCATAATATTTTTTGGAAAAATTTGTTTATATTTGAAAAAAACAAGTCACAACCCTGGTTAAAAATTTCAAACTAATATGAAAATAGTTATAAATCAAAACGAATGTTTATTTAATGGTAATAGAGCTTCAATTTCAAAAAAATCCAAAACTTTTGATTATTAGAAAAAAATGTTTTAAATGGATGAGCGTTTTTTACCTGGTAAGATTTTTAGAAAATTTTTGTTCACCTAACTTTTCTTAGAACTTCCGCAAGAAACAATATTATCATTTTCGGCTTTAGAAATACCATTAAAACAACCAGTTGTCTTTTTATTCCGACATGGTGAACGTCCATTAGATCAATTAGCTCATGATGTGCAATTAACAGAAGAAGGTGCTTTACAGTCTATAGAATTTGGAAAGTTTTTGAGAAATTCTGGAGTCGATCCAGGAGTATTCTTATCAAGTCCGTATAAAAGATGTCAAGAAACCTTACATTATATTATTGAAGGTAATAAAAATCCTTGCCCAAATGCATAACAGAGTAAAGTTTGCTTACTTCACAGAAAATGCTGATTTTAAGGTGCCAAATATGAGGCCGGCCCTCTCCCCGGGTCTGCCAAGGGCCGACATGAGCCATACCAAAAATTAAGGGACGGACCGAGACCAGCCTGTGAAATCTTATTTTACATGTATTTTTATCTATATTTTAAATCAAAATATTGCTTCGCTCTTTCCTATGCTTTTAGTCGCATTTCATACAATTCTTAGTGTTCAATCAACTTTAATAAAAGACAGTCGGCTTTTACATTACAGGGTTCTCTTCCCACTTTTTTTATAATAGGGTCAATTTCCCGTTGGTCAAAACACCATATTTGGGGGCTCAGTCTTAATTTTATATTCTTTCGGTCCTCGGCCAGACAGGTCTGACCTGCCGGTCTGAGGACCATAGGGCTTGCTCGGTCGAAAAACGGCTTTTCCATATCTATGATAAGTAAACAATTATAATTTCAGGATGGGGTATCGACTCTAAAAAATATCCTGTATTAGATGAAATCAAACTTGGACATGCCAGATATGACACAATGAAAGAAATTGTTCATAAAACTTTGAAAATTTCGACCAAGACTTCTAATAATTATAACCAGCTTCATTTATTATGTTCTCATGATCTTATGATTGGTGATTGTATAAGAGAATTATTTCCAAAATTAGTTAGATCTAAGGCAGATTCATTGCCAGGATTTTTGGAAGGAATTTTATGGTCTAAGGATTTTGCTATTTGGAAGGGGAATAAAATTACATTGTAGATTATTAGTCATCTACACAAATAATTTATTGTCCTAAATTGTATTTTAAACATTCCTTGCTTATGTATATCATCTTTTTCCTAAAAATGGAGGATGTGGGTGATCGCCGCTCAGTAACCAAAATAAGCTACAGCTAAAAGATTTGCTACTCACCCACAGCCTTTCCGAACACAGTTGCACAGACCCCGGTCCACAATTTTTGTTTTTATGACCCACCCCCCTCCGCAGTTTGGCGACTTTTTTTTAGGTCTACTTCTAAAAAAATCGGTCCCCGGCGCCGGAGACCGATGACTTACCCCCTTCCGCCGCATGACCTACCCCTCCCCATCTCATGACCCACCCCCTCCCTACCCCATGACCTACCTCGGTCGAATTTTACCGGGGTTGTGCAACTGTGTTTCCGAATGTATCATTTTTCCATAGGGTTGTATCTGAGTGGCCTGCTTCTTTAAGAGACGATATCACGACAGTTCGATCCTAGGTGGCAGTAGTGCTACAACGGCTCGATAATTTGAATTATTTTATATGGCATGTAAATTCCTTTAAATTATTCTCTTTTTATGTATTAATTATGTAAAACATATCTGGACAAATACTCCTCCAAAATTCAAAATCACTGTGCGGTCGACCTAGACCAAAGCGAATTTTCAATGAAAAATTGAATTTTTTAATGGAAAAATGGTCAAAAAGATGTAAAAAACTATAAAATTTATATTTAAAAAATTAAAACTTGTTTAAAAATAGTAAAAAATTTATTTTTTCCTATTTTTAAACTTTTTTTCAACAAATTTCAAAATTTTTGCGCAGCCGATCTCATAGTGGGCAGCAGGGGGCGAAAAGGTGGTACTACCCAGCACCACTCACCAGTGGGTGGTGGCTGGGGTGGTACCACCTTTTTTCGCCTCCTGATGCGCAGTCAACTCCCCAAATTGGGTGAGGTTTGGAAGAAGGGGGAGGTTTTCAGGTGTGATGTACAAAAACTTATTTAACTTCATAATATTTACAATAAAAAATTTTAAAAAAAAAGATATAAAAAATTATTATTTCACATGGATAATGCTAATTTTAGTTCATAATATTTACACAGTGGCGTAGCTACAGGGGGGGGGGGGTACCAGGATACCGGTACCCCTCCCCCTTACAGGCCGAAAAACATAAGGGTCCCTCCTTATGATTTTTTAGAAAAAAGGCTTGGTACCCCCTCCCTTAAAAAATTTCTGGCTACGCCCCTGTATTTACAATAAAACTTCATAATATTTACAATAAAAGATTTTTTTTAAAAGATATACAAAATTATTTTTTCACATGGATAGTGCTAATTTTAGTAGCCATTGTAACACGTGTCGTATCAACACGACTTTCTCGTTTGATCTTCAACTTCTTAACAGTATATTTAACAAACCCAAACAATGCTTTTCTATACCCAGACAGCAACACCAACAAAACAAAGGAATCTACAAAGATATAGATCTGAATTGGAAAATCAAAATATTCTGTCAGCTTTCTCAATCTTTCCGGATGAGGAAGTGGTAAAATCGTTGAGACCAAATATCCATCTGCTATAATCAAAGCATGCAGGAGAGTAAAATTATGGATAAGGATAGCAATAGCGACTCTAAAAGAGTCCCAAAGTGCAGTTTTTTGGTTGAGCTCACGCTGCTTTTTGACTCGGTACAGAATTTTGAAAACAATCATAAAAATCATGATGATCCCACAGACTAGGAATAAATGACTTATATACATGATTATTAATGGGATTTGTGACCAGAATGACGATTCTTGATCCTGATTCATGGAAGGTAAAGTTCCACTACCTTGTTCCTGAATCAGGGAAAACATCGTCGTGGTAGCCAAAACTTGTCCATTATTCGAATGAACGACAAGATAATTAAAGCTAGAATGGAATCCGACAAAACACAACCAAATAAAGTCAAAACCGATTATAACCGGAAGTAGGGTTCTCGAATTAAAAATACGATCAAAAGACAGAGGAAAGTACAATGAAACAAAACGAGTGATTGTCAAGAGCAGCATCGGCCAGTACAACGTTTTTGTAAAAGCAAGAAAGATAAAATATGGAAAGGAGCGGTGATATTCGGAGGAATTTTCAGAAAAACAAAACGTTGATGGTGTCCGAACGGGGTTTACACCACACCGAGCATAATAGATTAGGTAGAAGACTTCGAAGAGACAATGATTTAAGACGAACCACTTGTATTGTTCTAAACATATTCTTATAATTTTTGTGTCGAGTGAAGAGATGGTTTAGGGGAGAGAGGGCACGGTTTATCTAGGGCACACTGAGAATGCCGCCACCAGAGCCCGAAATTTGGCACCCTCTTGCGACACCAAAGCCTGATCTGGGGGCCGGTGTCTGCCGTCTCCCGCTCGGGGCTTTGATGCTCTGGCCTCGTCTTCCATGGGACTCAGACAAGGAATGCCGGACAGTTGGTCGACCCGGACAGTTGGTCGACCGGACAATTGGCCGACCGGACAATTGGTCGACCGGACACTTGATCGACCGGACACTTGGTCGATTAGACAGTTGGTCGACTCGGGTCTAAGGCCTAACTTGTAAGCCCTAAGCTTAGGCCTAAGCCTAAAGCCTAAGGCCTAAAGCTTAAAGCCTGAAGTCTAAGGCCTAAGCCTAAAGCCCTCTGTCCGGTCGGTCAAGCGTCCGAGTCGACCAATTGTCCGACAACGCAGACAAGGAGTGGATTTTGGGCTATATGGGACTTTGAAAGAAATAGACTTACAAGGGACATTTCAGATATGCTTCATCGATTTTTTCTTAAAACTGGTATAATCGTGTTGGGCACACTCCACATATTAAAAATCGCATATTCATTTGGTCTGCTAAAATTTGCTTTAGGAGATATTGACACGAAAAGTTTTGAGTGCAATGATATCACAATTTTAAATTGTTCTTCAATTACTTGCATTAATAGCGCAAAAAGTTATGCGTTCATCTTACATCTTTATTACCTCAGGTTCGACTCTTGCCTGAGTAATATTTTTTTTGCACATTGAATTTTTTTCAGTTTTAAAAAATATTTTTAAAATTAAAAAAATTAATTTTTAAACATTATTTTAATGCATAATTTTAATTTTTTTTTAAATTTATTTCCAGAATTTAAATTAAATGCTTTCTAAAGTAGTAAATGAACTATTGTCCAAAAAATCCCAACTTGTTGTGGATTCAAAAGGTGACAGAGAAGCGCAAAAATTTTTAAAACGAGTTGAATGTTAGTTATATGTGTTAAATAATTTTTTTAAAATATGCATTAAAATAATGTTTAAAAATTAATTTTTTTAATTTTAAAAATATTTTTTAAAACTGGAAAAAAATTCAATGTGCAAAAAAAATTTTACTCAGGCAAGAGTCGAACCTGGGGTAATAAAAATGTAAGATGAACGCATAACCATTTGCGCTATTAATGCAAGTAATTGAATAACAATTTAAAATTGTGATATCATTGCACTCAAAACTTTTCGTGTCAATATCTCCTAAAGCAAATTTTAGCAGACCAAATGAATATGCGATTTTTAATATGTGGAGTGTGCCCAACACGATTATACCAGTTTTAAGAAAAAATCGATGAAGCATATCTGAAATGTCCCTTGTTAGAGTACCATGGGTCCAAGTGGGTTGATCTTTTTTGGGAAATCTCGTTCCTTTTCGGGTAATGGATAACATTTCTGTCCATATACCAGACCGATGTGGGAAGAGAGCGAGAGGGGAGGGAAATCGATTCCACAGTCCGAAAAATTGAAAATTTTTTACCTTTGGGGGACTAACAAGGAAAGGTAGGGAAATATTACATTTTTTATCAACATTTTTTACCTTTAATTTTTCCAAATATTGAAATGAGGACCAACAAAGTATTCAACACAATACACCAATAATACAGTTTTATTAGATCCACATAAGTAAAAAAAGTCAATCGAGAGCAAAATCCGGCATCAACCGTACAGGAAGTATCCATTCTGAACGAATGCTCCAAAGACAAGCCTTAAGTTGAGACAAGTCTTAAGTTGATTTTTTGGAGTTTGTACGTGCAGTTTTAATGAAACTTTCATAAGTAATAGCCATAAAGACGGTAATAATTATTAAAATTAGCACCTGTTCTCAATAAGGTTCCTTGGTAAAGTGGACTTATGATTGCAAATTTGTTTTTCTCCTACAAAGTTCAGAAATCAGGAAGGTAGTTTCGAGTGATGTATCGAATACCATATTTTCTTCTAAAGTGATGATTTATTCCGCGTTGAAAGGCGCTTTTTTCAGCTAGTTTTAAAATAATGGCTTTGAAATCGCAACTTTTTGTATTTCAACATGATGAACATTTTTAACGTCGTTTCGGAAAACCCGATAAAAATTTTTTTGTTCTCTCCTCATAGTACCCTTGTAAAAATGGCTTAAACATCAAAAGTTCTCGAATTTTTTCGAAACGACATTAGAAATGTTCACCAAGTCAAATGCATCGGCCATAATGAAAATTTGGTCGAAAAAAATTTATCTAGAGTGTTTTATATGGATCTGAGTAAATGACGCCACATGGCACGATTTTGACAGCCAATTGGCACGTTTGACATGGCGTAGGGTAAAACCCGCCAAGAAAAGTCTAAAGTTGATTTCTTGGAGTTTGTACGTGCAGTTTTAATGAAAATTTCATAAAAAAATAACTATAAAGACGATAATAATTATCAAAATTAGCACCTGTGCTCAATAATCAGAAATTAACTTTTGACTACGAACTTGTTTTTCTTCAAAGTTCAGAAAAGCAAAAAGGTACAGTAGCGGCAAAAAGTCTTGCAACCCTTGCAAATTTCGAATTTCATGCATTTCTTTAAATTTTTTCGTGAATGTGGGGGATGTGGCACAATAGTTTGGCAGAAAGACCATGAATAAGGAGGTGTACCGGAAAATTTTAAAGAAGAATTTGTTGCCATACTGGAAGAGAAACCGGGGTCTATTCGACGAGTTTCAGCAAGATAACGATCCCAAGCATGTATCGAAGCTTATATTGCGCTGGTTCCGCCACCCAAGAGTCAATATTCCGGTGATGAAGTGGCCAAGCCAGAGCCCTGATCTCAACCCTATCGAGCACCTGTGGGAGATCTTGAAGCACCGCGTCCGCGGGAGGAATTTCAGCAACAAGAATGAGCTACTACGGACACTCCAAGAAGAATGGAACCGCATTCCAGTGAATACCCTTAAGGGGCTGGTTGAGTCGATGCCGCGCCGTATGAAGGCTGTAATCAAGGCAAAAGGGTATCCAACTAAATATTAAGCATTTTTCTGTTGTTTTTATTGATTTCTGTTATTTTTTTAATTGTTTCATTGGTTTAAAATTGAATAAATGCATGAAAATTCGAAATTTGGAGGGGTGCAAGACTTTTTGCTGCTACTGTAATTTCTAGTGATAATTTCTAGGGTTATTTTGGTGAAAATTAAAAAACTTGAAAAACATTCAAAAAATCAAAAATCTATAAAATTATTCCCTTTTTGGGTTAACCTGTTCAGGAATGCGTGCAATCGATTTCCCGCATCAAATTACCCCTACTGGGATCATTTTTAGAAAAAAAAATTTTCGGGTTAAAAATTCATTAAAAATTCCACTTTTTTGGACACCCTGTAAACAAGGATTTATTTTTCAAGTGTTTTCTCTGTCACAACATTTAGCTATAGCAAGGTCATAATATTTTGAACAAACTTTGTTCTTTGATCAAAAACCAATCGATGATTTTATGACCTGGCCATTTGACTTTTTTTTTTATTACACCAGACTATTTTGGCGACAGCATATTGCTTGTTTGTTTATTTTAATTCAAAGTCTTGCAAGATTATTTTTTAGATTTTTGTTTGCAACATTTTTACTATGATATCTAAAAGAGCTCAACGTGGTTTAGAAAATCCTTATGACTCTGAAATTAATAATGGATTATTTAATGCCGATCCATATCATCATGAACATAATCCTGCTGTAAGTAAATTTTTATGCTACAGTCGACACTCGCTAAGCCGTCACCCCTGAAGACCGACCCCACAGTGGCGGCTTAGCGAAATGCTTTTACATAGAAATGTGTTCTTGTTGAGCAGGCCTAGGGTAGCGGCCAGGGCTGGATTCCGGTTCCTGAAAATTCCGCATTTTTTGGCTGTTCCGGCTCTGATTCCAATTGTTTCGATCAAGCCCTAGTAGCGGCGTATCGAGAGTAGAATCTTTTAATATTAAACGAGAAATGTCTGTCTGTGTCACCGAATTTTGTAACCTTAAGTCCAATCCCGTTACGACTTAGATTTTTGGAAAGAGCTTGGAGAGAGAAGAAAAACGACACCAAAATCATGGAGGTACCCGCTCTGGAAAAAATTAAAAAATCAATTTTTTTCATTTTCGCCTTTTATGCTTTAATATGGGTCATAAATGAAAGACTTTTTTCTATTTGCTTTCATGGCGCAATCGGGTCTCTAAAAATATGTCTAAATTGTTTTCTTAGGGCTATATAAAATTAAGCTCAGCAGATAATATTCTACCAGCAGATTTGATTCATGAAAAGTTTGACAAAATTGATTGGAGTCAATATGACAAGACAGAGTTATCATTTTACCCACAAATTGGCGGAGAACTTAGGTATCTTAAATTTTTGGGAAAAGTTGTAAGAATACGTTTTTAGTACAAGAGAATCAATAGCTCGTTTTGTTAATAAATTTTGTTTTAAAAATCAATTAGATCATGTAGTGACACCAGATTCGGTAAGTAATCACAATTTTTTGTCCTTCGTCCTTCGATCTGTACAGAAGACTCGAGGTTTTGGAAAACTTTGATCCCTCCCCCTCTCGATAACTTTCTAAACATAGACTACCTTATTCATGCATGGGACGGAAGAGTCGATATGTCCAAAATGACTTGAAAATTTACGATTTTTTAGCTAGTTGTTGTCCCCGGTCTTACCTCAGCAAATGATCTTGTCGCACAAGTTATTTTCGACGACGGTGATGCCATGATTACTCCGGCTCCTTATTACTATCGATATCCAAATGATTTTTCCGATCGTGGCCTTATACACATTATTGGTGTACCTACTATTTTTGGCGAAAGCACAACACCAACTTTGAATGTTGAAGTGTTCGAAGAAAAGCTCCAAGAAACTCAAAAACAAGGCTTTAATGTAAAAGCTTTATTATTGATAAATCCAACCAATCCAGAAGGAATATATTATACTCGACAAGAGTTGAAGCCTATAGTAGAATGGGCAGTAAAGTAAGCGATTGAGTCAATAAATATTGTGGAAGTGCAAGACTACTGTCTCAGCCATCAAAATTTTACAACCACAAAAATTCTAACTTTCTGCAGAAGAAGGACTTCGGCCTGCTGACTGCGGGAGGGAGGACGGGAGCAATATTTTTGAAAAAGGAGATCTTTGAGAAGTGATGGCGTTTCACCCTCCATCAAATTCGGAGGGGGGGGGGACAAGTGCATGTTCCGCATTAGCTAGTAAATAATTACAACTTTCTCCTTTTAGTTTCCTTACCCATTTATATTTTACAATAGGATTTGTCTTTTTTAGACACGATTTATTTATTTTACTAGACGAAATTTTTGATTTGACAATTTATGACCCATTACCTAACGAACCCTATCAAAGTGTTTTGCTTTTAATTAAAGAACTTGAATTTTCTTACAATAAAGTTATTTGGCTATGGGGTTTGAGCAAAGTATTATTCGTTAAAATTTACAAAGCCATAAAACATAAATTTCTTAGAATTTTTCCATACCTGGACTTCGAGTTGGCATAATACACACAACCAATGAAGATGTTCGAAACTGTATTAAGAGATTCCTTATGCATAAGCACCCAAATTCTCCAACTCAATTTTTAGTGAGAAGCTTATTGGATGATCATGGTAAGACAGCCAGACACCGAAAGAGTCAAAGCCTTCTCGATCCTCATCTCATAAGCTCCAATAGAATCATACCTGGGTGGGTCGCCCATTTATTACCTCATAAATTTTTGGAAAATTTAAACTCTCTCTGCCCAGATATAAATAGAACTTTGACCACAAATGGGATATGGGCTAGTACAATAAGCCTAAATCCCTCAATGGGCAAACTAACCAAAAAATCTTCCGCAACCAAAATCTCTATGGGTACCTGAGGTTGCTCTACCAGAGTCATAATTGGGATAGGCCTGAGGAAAAGAGATCTGGTGGTAGCTTTATGGGGAGGGAGTTGGTGGAGGGTCAGGGATGAGGAGCGGGAGTGAATTGTTATTATAAGTTGCCACTGATATCTCCCTTTGTGATTACCTTAAGTTTCTTAATACTTTACCTTCCATAATATATAAAAAAAGTCCTTCATTTTAGCATGGGTCAAAACATTTATCCCAGAAAATCACCGGAGACTCAAAGAAGCCCGAGAACATGTGCTAGCCATTTTAGACAAATATCAAATTCCTTATATTTTCCCAAGAGCAGCATTTTTGTCATGTTGAATTTATCAAAGGTATCAATGATCATTTTTTGAATTTCAAACAGCTATTCAGTTTTTGGAAGAGCCTACATTTGAAGCAGAAGAACGTCTACAAGAAAGACTTTTGGTCAACAAAGTTATTTTGGTAGCTGGAAAGAGATCATATGCAACGACACCTGGATGGTTTAGACTAGTGTTTTGTCATGGGCATAGGGAAGAAGTTGAAGAAGGTTTAAAATTATGAGACATTCTCTATTTTAACAACTTTTTTAGGTTTAAAAAGAATAGTACGCACTCTAGGCTTGGATGATGAATAGAACTTGCATTTTCTTATTTCTAAATTATAGACCAAAATAAATAAGAATAATATTACAGACTGAGGCAAAAAAATGAGATGAAATTGCCCGTTGCTTCCCCTCCTACTTTAAAGGGGGTAAGAATTAGAGACTAATCTCTGAAAAAAATTTTTCATTTTTCAGCCTATATATGCCTAAAATAATGCAAAAATCGATTGTGCGCATTCTCGAAGCGTGAAAATGCTTCCTTGACCCTGATTAAGGGTAGCGTCTTGAAGCGAAAATGAAAAAAATTTGGATTTTGACCGCCATCAGGATGAATCAGGGTTAAGGAACCGTTTTTACACTTCGGGAGTGCGCACAATCGATTCACTCATCAAACTATCCCTACAGCGATTATTTTTAGAAAAAAATTTTCGAGTTCAAAATTTATAAAAAATCACAAAAATTCCACTTTTTGGACGCCCTGTAAATAAGGATTTATTTTTCAAGTGCCATTTTTGTCACAACATTTAGTAAGATCATAATATTTTGAATAAACTTTGTTCTGTAGAAAATATGACTTGGTGGATCTTTTAGAATCGGTTGATATCGCGTGCTAGCTTCGACGACGGTGTGAAGTTGGTTAAACTTCAGATGCTTAAGTGCAAGGGCCGGCCCCTAAACAATTCAAGTTAACCAGGCATAAACGCGCATAAACTCGTAAAACTAAAATGAAAAGAAGAGAGCAGATCACCATCTTCGACCTCTGCAGCCGCATTGAATAAGCTCTAAACAGGCTTCTGGCTTCCCTTCGACTTAAGTGATTTCATAAGCCTGATGTAAGATCTGATAACTGCTTGTTTCCCAGCATTCTTTCTGCCAAATCAAAACATAGCTGCTTCCGAGATCAGTAGAGGATTCATAGTTCTCTAAGCTTTAAGTGCTCGGTGTTCTGTGACAAGCTCGGAAGCCATAAACTATCATAAAGCATCAAATAGAGAATACAAAACATAAAATACAATAAAAAAGGATTAAGCAATCACCTATCATAGGTGTAGTAAAGGTCATGATTAGCTCTTGCGCTCTAGAAGCGCTCTACATTGGTAGTGATATGTAAGGGGTGTGGTTGATGGAGGGGTTCTATAGTTCTTTGATTAAAAACCAATCAGTGATTTTATGAGCTGGCCACTTGACTTTTTTTATTACATCATGATTATTTTGGCGACAGCATATCGCTTTTTTCTTTATTTTAATTCAAATTCTTGCAAGATTATTTTTCAGATTTTTGTTTGCAACATTTTTACTATGATATCTAAAAGAGCTCAACGTGGGCTAGAAAATCCTTATCACTCTGAAATTAATAATGGATTATTTAATGCCGATCCATACCATCATGAACATAATCTTGCTGTAAGTAAATTTTTATTCTACAGTCGATACTCGCTAAGTCGTCACTTTTGAAGACCGACCCCATGATGGCGGCTTAACGAGATGCTTTTACATAGAAGTGTTCTTGTTGAGAAGGCCTAGGGTAGCGGCCAGGGCTGGATTCCGTTTCCGCATATTTTCTGTTCCAGTTCCTGAAAATTCTGCAATTTTTGGCTTTTCCGGTTCTGGTTCCAATTCGTGGACCTGTTCCGATCTAGCCCTGGTGACGGCATATCGAGAGTGGAATGTATTTCAAACAATTCTCATGTTGGAGATTTTTGCTAAATATTCCTAAAGTGAGCAAAAAGTCGGGTCTCTAAAAATATGTCTAAATTGTTTTCTTAGGGCTATATAAAATTAAGCTCAGCAAGTAATGTTCTACCAACAGATTTGGTTCATGAAAAGTTTGACAAAATTGATTGGAGTCAATATGACAAGACAGAGTTATCATTTTACCCACAAATTGGCAGAGAACTTAGGTATCTTAAATTTTTGGGAAAAGTTGTAAGAATACGTTTTTAGTACAAGAGAATCAATAGCTCGTTTTGTTAATAAATTTTGTTTTAAAAATCAATTAGATCATGTAGTGACACCAGATTCGGTAAGTTGCCGCAATTTTTTGCCGTTTGTTCTTCGATCTGTACGGATGGAAGGCACTAGGCCTTTTCTTACCGTTACGGCCTTTCCTTATTGGCCCTTCATTACCGGCCTTCCCTTACCGGATCATTTATTACCGACCATTTATTACCGGCCTTTAATTACCGAACCAAAAAAAATTCAAATTTTTTCAACAAAATTTGAATTTTTGACAAAAATACCGTATTATCTCTAATAGAAGGACATGTCCTTCTATTTTTCAACCTTCCTCGGAGACATAAATTTTAGAAAATTTTTCATAAACATAAGGGGGGACTCTTATGTTTTTAGGTGACCCCTGTCCTTCTATTAGAGACTGTCCTTCTATTGGAGACTTCCTTCTATTAGAGATAATACGGTAGATAGAATATAGTTTAAAAAAACTTAGATGGGTTTTGTGGGTGGAACCATCCGGAGTGGTGCCACTCTTTTTTTCGCACCCTGCACACCATGTCCAATATATAAGAAAAATTTTTTGAGGAGGTACCCTACAAAAACGCTCTATAACTTTGTTGTTCACATCCATGGGAGCAACTTTTATTAAGACCACATTAAAAATTTATCCCATAATTGCATAGTTATAATCAATTGAAAATGACCATTTTTAGCCATTTTACCGCTATTTTCGTGCATTTTATGGCTAAAAATCACTCAAAAATAATTTTTTTTTATCGGAAAAATTGCATAATTTACCGTTTTCGACCATGCTCTACAACATCCAATCATTTTTAAAAAAATTT
>OZJO01024549.1:0-16948 GCA_900406225.1 Acrobeloides nanus | reverse complement strand
TTTTTGGATAGCCACTGTAGAAAGGAACGTTCTATAAAAGAAATTATTGAAAAATATTTTATTTTCGCTGATTTATGCCCTTTGAATTTGAAAAAGTTGAAAAAATGGCATTTGTTTCAAAAAATCATATCTCCGTCAAATCGAAGCCATTGTCAATAATTTCTTTTACATAATGTTCCTCATACGCTTAGCTATCCAAAAAGTGGTCGCTCGAAGGAAATCGACTTAATTTTGATTTTTGGTGGATGTTTGAATGTAAGGCTTAAAATTTTTTAAATTTAAAAAATTCAAAAGGCCATATCTCGACGAAAATAAAAATTTTTCAATAATTCTTTATATAGCACATTCCCTATCCTCAGGGCTATCCAAAAAGTGCTCGCTCGAAGAAATCCGATTTAAACTCGATTTTTAAAAGAGCAATCATTAACACCTTCTAATAGATCGACCATTTTGATCCGGTTACGGGATCAAAATGCTCCCCCCAGAGAGACCCAGATTCCCAAAACAATTTTGGTATATCAGGTTTGGTTGTTTGGCTACAAGTTTACTAGCTAGAAGCCACTTTAGTTTTAGATAAAAGGCCCTTATCTAAAACTAAAGTGGCTTCTAGTTAGTAAACTTGTAGGCAAAATACTAAACCTGGTATACCAAAATTTTTCTGGGAATCTGGGCTTCTCAGATTGGGGGGGGGCATTTTGCCCCCGTAACCGGGTCAAAATGGCCGATATTTGTCAAAAACCCAACCAAAAAATTCGGAGTTTTTTCAGAGATTTGCGATTAACTCTTTATTGAAGCGAAAACCTTCTAGAGGTATATAGACAATATTTGTAGGCCTAATCACTACCTTTACAATGAGTGGTCGGCGAACCTTCAATTCAACTCCTACGATGAGATATGCCCATTTTACTAACGACAAACACCTTTTAATATCTCACTAACAACTTGTAAGTTCAAAGGACTAGCTCGAGACTTTATGATGAAACCTATTTTGATTTTTGCATACTCGTGATCAACATAACTTAAAATAGTGAGATGGCGCGTTGTTTTCGATCCTCCGAGTGTTAATAAATACGTACAAGATCTTAAAATCCGTTAACCAATAATTAGTGGATAGATGTCGACTACAATTAATAGGTAATGACGCCAAACTACTGTATAATTTGTACACTTATGACACATTTTCTCCAAAGCTCATTTATTATTTAGTTTTCGTATAAAAACACCCTAAAAGCATCACTTATTTAGTTTTTGCAAAACTTTAATTTAGGCATTTTTCTAAATTGAATATTTTCGTAAATTAATTTTATACGAACGTACGGTAGCGGCAATCGTTGAATCAACACCTCCTATAAACTTGTTTTTTTTATCATTTCTCAACTTCTAGAAAGGCGTTTTGGACTATCTTTTTTTCGTAATAGAGTAATCAACTATAGAGAACTGAAAAATACATATATTTTTAACTCATGAATGCAAATTTTCTTTGTAATACACACCATATTCTACTTTACAAAATGTAGTTTTTGACAAAATAGTTTATTTAACAAAACTTCGCAAGAAACAAACAAAATGTATAAGAACCAAATAAAATCAATAAAAGATAATCTTAATATTTAGTGGGACCACCTCGAGCTTTAATTACGGCTTTAATTTCAACTATCTATAGAAAGGTCAAAAACTACATTTTTGAAGTCGAAATTGATGTGTATTACAACGAAAACTTGCATTCATGAGATAAAAATATATATTTTTTTCGATTCTCCATGGTTGATTATCCTATTAGGAACAAAGATGGTGCAAAATGCCTTTCTAGAAGTTGAGAAATGATAAAAACAAGTTTACAGTCATATTACACGCAAATATTTTTTTGCATACAAGTATTCTTTTTTGCGCACAATATTTAAAAAAAGTAAAATCATCCAGATTGAAATTTGAACACGATAAAATCGTCTAGATTGAAATTCAGGCAAAGTAAAATCAAATAGAATGAAATTTGGACAAGGTAAAATCACCTAGATTGAAGTTTGATCCAGGTAAAATTGCCTAGAATGAATTTGGATAAGATAAAATTGCCTGGAATAAAATTCAAACATGGTAAATTCGTTTAATTTCAATGATTTTACCTTGTAACCATTTCATTCAAGGTGATTTTACCTTGTTCGAACTTCATTCTAGGTGATTTTACCTTTCCAAATTTCATTCTAGTCAATTTTACTTTGCCTGAATTTCAATCTAGCCGATTTTTTCGTGTTCAAATTCCAATTTGGATGATTTTACTTTTTTTTAAATATTGCTCGCAAAAAATATTTTGTGCTCAAAAAAAATTATTATTGCATTTTATAGTGGGTGCTGATTCAACGATTGCCGCTACTGTATATACTATTTTTTTCTACTAGGTTACAAAAAAAATTACGCCAATTTTATTTAAAAACTTGATTGCTATATCTGAATTTGAAAATGAACCTGTATTTTTTTAATCGCCCTGTTTATGATCGTTTATATAACTGTTCGATGTTAACACCAGAACAATGGGATGTTCGAAAACATCCAAGTTTAATTGGAATCGTTCATTTATGTCTAGGAACAGCATATCAAGTAATTTTTATGAAATCGCAGAGTGGCCCAGCTACAATTGCGATCAAAAAAACAGAAGCAAGCTTATTTTCAAAATGAATATGGTCAGGCGCGCTTCGCGTTGTAGGGGAACTTTTACCCTAGGAATTACCGTATGTGCTGTGAGCCTACATTGAGAGAGAATTGACTAATAAACTATTTATTAAGCACACATACTAATAGACTAACAATTGCGTAAAAAGGCTCTCTCCGAGAACCTAGCGGCAGCTTAAGCAGCTGACGCAGACATGAGTACAGCGGCTCTTGCCGGGGGCTACACATGCCACCCCTCAAACTTAAGCCGGACTCTCGGCTTACAATAAAAATAAAAGATTAAAATATACTATGATTGAAATTAAAATAAAAAATATTTTTAAAACAAAAAAAATTAAATGAAAGATAAACATAGACAAAATAAAATTACAAAATAATATAAATATTTTATAGTCTCTTCTTCCCGGAAGTAGTTTTTCTATTTTGAAGAAAATACAGCAGCAAAGTTGAAGCCGGTGAATCATGTAACAAAAATGCGATTAACTTCATTGCGTTGCTAGAAAAAATGATGTTTTCCTTCTGTGAAGAGCTTGTGTCGATTTTAGCTGGCTTTTGGCTTTTTCTTCTTTGGTTTTGTATTGGTTTCTTCTTAGCTGTGATGTTCCTTTTACTTATAATTTTGTTTTTATAGACATGAAATTTTTGTTAATTTTGGCTTTATTGGTAGTTGTTTTTGGAGAATATCTCCATGGTCCGCCTGAAAAATGTGGACCGAATTGCCATACCCCTAACGTTTGTCATTACCGGCCAGGGCGGTCGACTCTGTGGTATTGTCTATCTCCAGATATCGATATGAACAATTTCGAGAAAACTTTGGATATTTATGTTCACCGTAAATTATATTTTTTAATTGGCTTATTCATATTTTCAGGGGTTCTTAATAACCAAACGGCTGAAATTGTGGAAAATGTAAAAGTCATTACTAATCATTTGGCTCGCGCGAATGGTATTTCTTGTTTTATTTTTGTGTAATATTTATATTTATAGAGTCGGCTTATCGTCAATCTGCTAAAAGAACTCTCTGGATCTTTTCCGAGGGTAAATTTTGATATCATTATTAAAGTTTATTTTTAGACGATTTTCTGTTATTGGCTACCTTGAATATTTTGATTTCGTTAGCCAATATTTTTATGGGTCTAATGTTTTTGTTGTTGCTGGTCAAGCCGTTTATTGACCGAAAAATCCACAATTTTCGATCCCGTCGTCGTGAAAGGGTAATTTTTCCTCCGAGTTACTTTCTTCACTATTCTAAAAGTTTTTTCTTTAGAAGGAGAACCAGGTCGTCGATGCTCAGCAGCTTGGTCAAAATGTTGGTATAAGTGTGTCTCGACTGTCGGTGGGCACAGAGGATACTCGCTTCTAATCAATCACTCTTATTTAATAAAAAATTTAATATTTTCTTGTTGCATATTATATAATTTCGGTATAATTTTTAAATTTAAATAAAAATTTTCTTTTTTTTTTTTTTAAATAATGTTCATCATAAGATTTCTTAACACCTGACATTTTACAACGAATTATTCCTCAAGGCAACTTTCTTCTTTTTTTTTATATATATGCTTACTTAGTTTCTTATCGATTTATTGATTAGATGATTTTTTTCTTTTTGTGATTTGATGAACGTTCGTTTATCTTGAATGAAGTTCCAAATTCCTGTTGACTCAGACATTTATGATAATTCCTGTTGACTGACCATTTCTTCTTTGCAAAGTACAGTAATCAACAGCAGATAGTATTTGCTGTTGACTGGATATTGGTAAACAGCAATTGTGTAATTTGCTGTTGACTGGGTTATATGGTCAGCAGGAATTGTATTTTCTGTTGACTGAAGCTTTAAAACGTTTTGATTAATGCGAAGATTTTCTTCTTTGTCATTATTTAAAAGATGTTTGAAAATATGTAAATATTTTCCGATTTTTCAATTAATCATATTTTCAAATTTCTCACATTTGACAATATGCTTTTATAATTTCTTTTTAATTTTTTAATTTTTTTTTTTAGATTTTTGCTGATCTTCTGATTCTTTAATCTTCTTCTTTAATCTTCTTGAAACAATGGCATCTGGTCAACGTTATCCAATTCGCAAGCGATCCGTAGCTTCATCTGTTGAAACTTCTGCTAAGGTAACTATCTGTTTTTATTGTATAATGTCCAAACTTTCCCTCTCTCACAGCCCCGTTATATGAAACTACATATTCTAGGGTACCAAGGCTACCGAACCTTCGCCTCCCTGTTTTGATTTCTTTCTTAAGGCCACTGATTTGGCAAAATCTTGTGACGAAGCTATTTCGCCACTCGAATTTTCCAATCAGTTGCTTGAGGAGAGAAAAATTTTGCTTGTTGATGGATTGCTTCCAGGAATGGAGCTTCCAAACACCATTCCTAAATGTGATGATCCCAAAGCCATTGCTGGTTATTCTGTCGGATAATTTGTTAGTTTTTATCGCTGTTGTTGGTGGGTCTGGAACGTAGCGAGTCCAATCAGCTTCCGGTGGAATATATTGTGGGTCATGTGGTGTATCTCCAACATTTATGCTATTAGTTTCATAAGTAGGGTATTTAAATTCCATATAGTCTTTATCATTTAGGAGTTCGGATTCAGGATTAAATGGTTTGATTTTAGATTCTTCTCTGTCAGTATCTTCAATATATTCAAGTTTTGCAATGATCGTATTTTTATGTAGTATCACCTGACCTTTTCCCCAGATTACTAGACGTATTGGAACATCTTTTGTACTTCCGGGTATGCAAAGTGTTCGACCTACAATAATTGATTGATCAAGATCTTCTTTTGGATGTGAAGCCATCATAGTCCATGTATTAGGTAAGTCGGTATCAATTTTTCCAAAAATTAGGTATTCTCTTCCTGCCTCTAGGGTCATTGTCTCCGGAACTCTGACATTATATTCGGCATATTCTTCAGGAATGATACCAGCACAAAGCATTGGAAGGTCACTTTTTCCAATTTGTATTGAATCATCTCCTGGTTTTATTGAGATGGTATGTCCTTTTGCTGAAATTTCCCGCATTGTGTCCATTCCTATTAGAATTGGAGAAGGACAAAATCGGTCTTCGCTGACTAGGATATTTTTTCGAAGAATTGCTTCTCCGATTTTTATAACGACATCAATTTTTCCAATAAAACTTATTCTTGTAGAATTTGCAGCCCTAGCGGAAATTGGTCTTTTTAATGGTTGAATTTTGATGCCTAAGTTATTTGCTGTTGATCTTTTGCAATAGGTTAGGCCTGATCCTGTATCGAACAAACTAACGACGGACCTATTATTTAGGTAAACTTTAAGATATGGTTGAAGAGAAGCGATTAGGCTGTAAACAGATGGTGATATTATCTGCTCTTCTTTGGACTTTTTATCACTGTTTCTCTGTTTTGTTCGAATTTCATTTGTTTTATTCTTGTTATCATGATGATATTTTTGTTTCTGGTCAGTTTGCTTATTTTGACGGGATAAATAGTTGATATTTATTTCCGCATTTTTAGTATTCTGTGGAGCGATCATTTGTATCGATTCACCACAAACTATCAAGACATCGTTGGTTAAGTCTAGCATCATGGAGTGTTTTAGATCTTTTATTGTCTTGAAAAAACTCTGTCCTATTATGATATTTGTATTCTTTGGAAGTTGTTCAAGAACAAGAACTTTGTGATTCTTTACTTCTATCCGACCTATTCTCAAGGTTACTTTTGCTAGTCCCATGAATATCACTTCAGTCTTATCTGCAGCATAGCCTATGATTTTTTCATAAATCATAGGAATCTTGTATTTATCTATAATTTCTTTAGAGACAATATCATCTGTTGATGCAGAGTCTATTAATGCCATAACTTCTTGGTCATTTAGATGTATCTTTACCTTTGGCAGATTGGTTTCTTCGTCAATTAATGTGATGGCGTATACTTCGGGTATGTAGTTTAACATTTTTACAGGCTTGTGATTTAGTTCCATTTCTTCCACCGCTGCTTCTTCCACTTCTGATGGCGCAGTAGGCGTTATGGCGTTGACGACATGTCGAATTGTGTTATAGAATTTAATTTTTAGATAAATAAACCCTCCGATTACCATGCAAGCTATAATAATACCACAAATGATCCTAACCAAAGTCATCCATGACTGGAAAAATGAGAAGAAACTTCCTAACTTATCTTCTGACCAATTGGCAGCACGACAAGCTTGTGTGCCTACCCATTCTGCAGTGTCAAAAGAAGCATTTTTAAGCCAGGAAAGACCAGTATGAAGATCCACTTTAAACCATTCAATAGAGTCTTTGCTTTTTCCTCGGCTCAGCTGAATTGCGCTTGACTCTTGCTGGTGAATCCTATTTTTATAAGAAGCTATTAGATGCGTTTTGGCAGTTAATTCGTTTAAGTCCGATTGGTAGATAGAGCTAGATTTAAAAACCAAGCTTTTCATTTTTTCAGGGATATCAATATCACGGTCAATTACAACTACTGGATGTAGTCCCTCTATTGACCTCCATTTCCATCTTTGTGCTTGAAAATGGGTGATGTCATGTTTTCGCACTCAATCTCTTCAGCATTCGGTACTATTTCTCTGGTGCCAGGTTTTATGAACAACGTGATATTTTGAATTATCACCGGCGTCGAATCATAACACTTGTTGTTAATTTTATTTTCCCACTTTATCTCGTCTGGAATTACTGAGGCGCACGGAGTCACTTTGTATACTTCGCCAATTCTTTCTGCCGTTATATCATTTCTTGACAAATAAATGCGCATACAAACGGTGGCATCGATCACGCACCACGCTTGTATCATCTTGATACGCTCGTTGTGTGCTTCACATATGTGTTTGAATGCTGAATCAAAACTTTTCTTGGCCCATTCAGTAATGTAGTAGGTGCCATAGTTTAACTTGGTATTTAGGTTATTGTTCATTTGATTTCCGGATTTTCTCGTCATGTTTTTAAATGCACTATTTGTCAAATTTTGTTTTAGCGCTATTAATGGTACATCCTGCCTTTTATTTCTGTGATCTTGACGATCCAAGAGCTTTTTTGTTCTACGCATAAGTTCTTTCCTACGTTCTTCATTCGACTTAAGTTCTGAAGAGTCAAGCCTTACCCTTTCAACTTCAATGTCTGAAATTTCTTCTGAGGAAATATTGGTAGAAAATGCCGGATCGTCTTGAGGCCTTGTTATTTTGGGAGTTGATGTTTTTCTTGTTGGTGGAATGGCTGATGTTATCGTAATTGTCATTTTAACGGTTGTATTAGGGTTGTTTGTGATGGTGGTGGTAGAACTGGGCTTTGGAGTAGTCGGCATAGCTTTTGAAGCTGTAGTCATTTTTGGCTTGAGGGTTATGTTCGTCATGCTAGGTTTTATTGTTGAAGGCATGATCATAGTGGATGTGACTGTAGGAGTCGTTGTTGTAGTCATCTTTGGTTTGGTTGTTGTTGACAAGGTTAGTGATTGTTTTGTTGTCTGGTTAGGTATAGCAGTAGTTGTCAAGTATCCCTTGCGTTCCAAAAATTTCCTATCGCACTCGTTACCTTCACATTCTTCACTTTCATCAACTTCAGCATAGCGTCGAAAACGAAAGGTTGTATTTAGATCATTTTCGGATGAAGATAAAATAAGTGTTTCATTTGTAGATTCGGACATAGAACCATTTAATATTCTTAAAATATTGATTGCAGCTCCGTTTTCCATAAGTTTTACTCCTCTAGGGAAGCATCCGATAGCAAATTGTTCTTCCTGAATAACTTCGCTCGACATAGCAAAAGCGGCAGTTAGATCGTTTATAATTACCCAGTTATCAGTCATCAGTGCCCGATAGCGTCCGGAAGATGCATATTTACAAAAGATTCTTTCGTCTGGAATTTCCCAAACTAACATTTTTCCTGTGACCATGCAATGTCGGTCCTTAAAACGACATCCATTCATGCTCCAATCGAGATCGCTATGAATACTTTCTCCCATACAAGTTTGTAACTCACCGCGCAATACAACATACTGGATATTATCTCTACATTCCTGAGTAAATTTCATTCCAAAATCTGGAATGGTAAAGTCTGATTCCCAACGCGATTCATCAATACGCTTCATTTTGTAGCTTCCGAGACTTCCATTTTTTATTAGATTCCAGCAATTTTCTGTTGAAATTGTATAAGAATTTTTCTTATGGGTATAATGGTCACTCAAAAGTGATGGGTGAATACATGTTGTATGAACCACACATGAGCATGAGTAGATATCTATGCTTGTCATTTCTGTCTTTTCTACAAAAATCTCAACTTCAGCCTCGTATAACTCTCGGATTTCTGGGATTGTACAAGGACTGAACATTGGAGGAGCTACATACTGGCTTTCAGCTTTTAGATTACAAAGTTGATAAGCGTTAACTTCAATTTTTTCGGACAAAGAATGCGCTGAGGCGCCTGAAATTAAACAAAGAAAAATGACGCTTATAAAAGCTATAGATATAAACATGCTGTTAAGAGTTTCCTGAAATAAGGATGGGGCAGCGGATGGAGGAACCTCCCGATGAGATTCTGGATTTTCCTCCGGATTGATAGAATATACTGAGTATCCACTTCTACCTCGATAAGAAGACCGCCTGAATCCTCTGCCATTGAAACCGCGTCTATTGGAAGTTCTTCTTCCTCTTTGTCCTCTGAAGTATCGATCCTGGGCGACGAACCCAGTCGGACGTTGTCCCTGGGCATACCCAATGGATCCAGGATTCTGGGCGTACCCAATGGGAGCATTTCCCTGGGCGTTGTACCCAATGAATTCTGTGTTACGCTGTTGATTCGAGCCTCTAGAGTACCGAAAATGATTCCAAGGCCTTCTGGGCATACCTCGTCCCCGTTCTTGTGGAACATATTGTTGTTGTGGAACATATCTAGGCTGTTGAGATTGCATATTTGTTACGTTTTCCTCTGATCGTACGGCGGCTATGGCGTTTACAGTTAGGTTGTCCATTTTATCTTGTAAAGATTTTATTTCGCGTTCTAATTGTTTGGCCGTTTGTAAAACTTGCTGTTGAGTTTCTTGATCACCTTGGTTCTTGTTGGATTGATGAAGTTGATCCTCAATTTCAGCAATCTTGAGTGCTTCCTCAAGGTTGTCAGGCATCTTCATTTCAAATTTTCTTAGAATTTTGGTTTTTATTTTGGGCTTGATGCCTTTCATGAAATGTTGTATTGTTACAGTTTTTCTTGCTGTATCATCAAATTTAGATGTGGGATAACCTTTCTTTACTAGCTTTTTTATGGCTTCTGCAAATTCGGTTGGTGTTTCGTAACTTTCTTGCTTTCTATTGTTGAGTTGGTCCCAAATTCTTTCAATATTGTTTGCACGTTTGAATTTCTCCGCTAGTCTGGTCGTCACCGTGATCCAGACAGTTTTAGCATCGTCAGGAAGTGAATCGTATGCTTCTGACGCTTCTTCAATGAGGTATATGGGTAATTTTTTGCAGCATTCGGCTTGGTCCCACCCATTGGCATTTGCATATTTATTGAGGATGACGAGCCATTCTTCGAACTCACGTTTGTCAAACTTCCCTCTGTATGGTGGTGGTTCATTTTGATGATAGTTGTTCTTTTTAATTTCCCTATAAAGCTGATCGAGTTGTGCCTTCATGTTCTCCATATTTTGTTTTAGTATCTCATATTCACTCATGTTTAGCATCAGACCCTTTATTTTCTTGTTTTCTTCAACTTGTAGATCTTTATGGGGTGTTGTTGGAGGTGACGCTTCTTTGTCTTCTCTTCTTCGTTCAGCTCGGATTCTCCTTTCTTCTTGTTGTTTATTACGTTGTTCTTGAGGTGGGGAATCACCCAACGAAAAAGAGCGATTTTATTTTTTGGGAATTTTTCCTTTTTCTAATGAGCGTATTGCCCATAAAAACAATCACACACAGCAAACTTTTTATGTTTTGTATATTGGGTGGTGGTAAAATTTTTTTTAAACAAAAACTTACAATGCTAAATCTGCAATTTGATAACAGTTTTTCTTTAGCACCTTGTGATGTCAAAGATTTCTTCGATATTGGCTCCACTTGGTTTTATTGCACTGGTCTGGTCAGATGGTATTAAAAAGTTTAAATTAATTTAGAAAAATGTTAAAAACTTCTCTATACGAAAGATAAAGTAGAAAAAATGATCACGACGTCTAAGAAATAATGCTCTAAGAATGTGAACTGACTAAACTTGTTGATAAGATCAGACTTTATTCTCCTCAAATGTAACAACTGTTCTAGGTGGGATGGATAGCTTCGGGATAAAAAGATCTTGTGATCAAGCGATCATGTGTGAAATAGAATGATCTTTCTTAAAAAACAAACGGTCGATGCTTAAGTTTTTATTTTTCTAGATTCTGATATTTCCCTTATTTTCTGCTGACATCTTTTCCGGTGATCTTTTATATTTCCGCTGACTGTAATGCATTTGCTGTTGACTATTTCCCTTGAATTTGCTGTTGAATCCTTTATGTTGAGAGAAAACAGAGAAAGAATTTGCTGTTGCCTATTTCCTGCTGACTAGGCAACAGAAATTATCTCTACTTCCTGCCGGCTAGGCAACAGCAAATTATTTCTACTGTGGAAGTCGAGTTAATAAAGGAGGGCGATTAATCAGCAGCAAATGTCTGTCTGAGAAGATTTTCGTTTACTGTTATTTTCGCAGTAATGGAAAAATTTCTTTCAAGTAGGCAGAATTGAGATCGCGGATTGGCTAACTTTTTGAGCTGACTTCCGAGAATAATCCTCGCCTCGCCTTGGCCATAGGAAAGCCGAGGAGCGAGACTAATAAAAACGAGTATGTAAAAAAAACTAAGAAAGGGAGTACTTCGTACCTTTACACTCATAAATTTTAGATTGTAAGGGTACAAAGAACAATTCTTTCTTCCTAAGAATTCTTAGCTTTCCGTGGGCGAGCATTCAAAGGAAGAAAACAAGTTGGAAAGGGTATAAAGTTTGTTCGTAAAATATGTTTGATGAGAAAAAAATAAGATAAAGAAAGGAGCAACGTTCGTTCGTAAAGTCGAAAGGTTCGTCACCGCGGCTATACACAGGGGTTTCCAAAAAATTTTCAATTCCTCTCAATTTTTTATCCAAAATGTGAGTCTTTCATACAAAATTAAGTGTGCAAATTATTTCTTTAAATTTTCTAAAATTGGCCTTAAAGCTTCAGGACTTAATAATAATAACGTCGACGATATAAAATAATAAAAATACTTTAAATTATATTGTATTTTTTAGATGCATCATATTATATCTCCACTTCTTATAAATTATTATAAATAAAATTTTAATTTAAAAAATTTCGTAAGAGATCTCTTAAAAGTACTTGGCAACCCTGCACACCAAGCTACTTATTTATTTCAGTATAAATCATAGTGGAGAAAATTAATTATTAGGCCATAATATAAAAATTCATTCCAAAATTTTATCAAAAATTTTTCCCAAAATTATAGTCCTGAGCATAAATTTTAAATGATTCATATAAAAAATTCCTAGCGAAAAATTGGCTCTTCAAACATATGAATCAAAAATTTCAAAACGAGCACATTTTAGTAATCCTTGGGATCTCCCTAGGACCTCCATGTAACCGGTTAGGACTCCGGACTTGTAGGGGAACTTTTACCCTAGGAATTACCGTATGTGCTGTGAGCCTACATTGAGAGAGAATTGACTAATAAACTATTTATTAAGCACACATACTAATAGACTAACAATTGCGTAAAAAGGCTCTCTCCGAGAACCTAGCGGCAGCTTAAGCAGCTGACGCAGACATGAGTACAGCGGCTCTTGCCGGGGGCTACAGCGTTCCCACCCACATTTTTCAATTTTTTATCGGCCAGCCGGATTTTTTGGTGCGCGCACCCCTCCCTCCAAATGGGGGGGGGGGTTGTTCTGGTGGTTGTTAATGTATGTTCTCAGTAACATGCAAAAGATCGTCGAACAAAATTTTTTTCATTGTTGATTTTATAATGAGCCTCACACTGCACGAGGTAGTAAAGGGTGGAAAAATTTTACCAGAGGCAGCGCGTAGCACCTGTGGGTAGGGTAGGTATGGGGGATTAGCGCCTGTGAATGGGGAAGTTAGAGAGGGGGAGGTCAAAAAAAGTCGCCAAGACTGGAGGAAAGGAGAATAGCTTTTAAAAAATATTACCACACCGCGTACATGTGTGATGAGCCCTATTTGATTGCGACACTCGTTATATCAATAAAATCTAGATACTTTATTTGCCATTTCTCATCATTATGTTGAAGCATCAATTCTTCCAACATTCTTGTTATAAATTAATGTTCATGATGGCAGTTTTTGATATTGGTGCGATAAATATTGGCAGCATCTATTGTGGAAGTCTTTCAATTAGAGGCGAAATTTTTTGTACGAATCCTGATCTGATTTATCTTGTTGGCTGCTTTCAAGCAAGTAAGTATTAGATACAGCATGTAACAATAATTATTTCATGGGTTCAAAATTTCGCCAAAAATCAAAATTGACTTTTTTCTAGCGATCACTCATTCGATAGCTACCGCAGTGATGGCATATTGATCTGTTCCGGGTTTAGTTTCCGATCAGGAGCAGTAATAAATTTTAAAGGTGGGACTAGAACCGAAACAGAAAGAATAATTTTGGGTAGAACCGGAATCAGAACCACAAAAGATTCATTATTCTTTTGCCGAAAATCGTTATTTTATAAGCATTTTCAACTTTAGAATGGTAATTTTCAAAAAAATTTCGCGCCTGTGGCGCTGATTTTTTGCTTTTGCGATTTTTGAATTTTGATTTTTACCCCTCTCCTTCGGCTAGGGGTGCTCCTCAAAACTCAAAAATTTCATCAGATTCTTGCTCACCATGCCCACCCGTTGAAAAAACAAATGAGCGCGATTTGAAGAAAAATACTGGGGTAGAAAACTCAAAAATTGTAATTTTCATTATTTTTGGGCTAAAAAATCGAAATTGAATGCTTTTTCAATATTTTTACAATCCCATGACTGTAGCTATCGAATGAGTAGTCGCTCGAAAATCGGAATCAATTTCGATTTTTGGCGAATTTTTGAAACCCTGTAAATTATTTGAGGCTTTTTGAAATCTCCCAATTATTTTAATAGTCTCAGCAAGTTTAAAGCAACTTAATAATTCCCTTAAAAATGATAAATGGTTTTTAATTTAGCATTCTGGTGTAGTGCGTGTATGACAGGTCTTCTTTTATTAATAAACCGTTCATTGGATATCATAAATAGCGATTATGCCGATATGCTTTTTGGTGGCAAAAAGACCTTTGTTTGGATGATGTTTCCTCTACTTTTTGGTGGCTACATATGCGTTTTTACGACACCCTTCCTATTTAATTCGATCATGGACGCATCGATGATGAATCCGTATATGGGCATACCAGAAATTGAAGTGGACATCCAGGAGGTAGTCAAACAAGTTCTTTCAACAATTACTCAAAATATTGGATTGTTCTTAAAGTTCAATCACTTCGAAAAAAGATGGCGCTTCATAGTGCAGTGGACAAAGAAGCTGGCCGTCCTATCTTTAAAGGGGGGTGCACGCCCAGTATGCTTCTCGAAAAAAAAATTTTCCTCCAAATTGGCTGATTTTTGGTACTCGGGGGTTTTCGGGCAGTGGGATTCGAACCCCAGCCAAAATAGCTCTGAAGCTGCAATACAATCACTGACCACTACCGTTGATTAAAAGCAACTAACTTTGACTGTATAGAAGCGTGTAAACTTCATCTCGGAATGTAAAAATACTCGAATTTTGGGGAATATTTTTTTCTTATTAGGGGACAGCCCCAATAAACTTCATAAAAATTTTGAAAAAATTCGCAATTTCAGAGTGGACACTAGTGCTGGGTCGTAATTGGTCTTTAGAAAGTTTTCTAAAAAGTTTCATGGCATGTGATCAAAACAAAAGTTATAGATCAAAGAGAGTTGGACAGAATTGGTTTTGACCACTTTTTGTGAAAATACTTACAAAAAATTCTAAAGACTGATCACGACTCAATTACGACTCTTAATTATGATCGTAATTAAGAGTCGTAATCAGTCTTGTAGACTTTTTTGTAAGCATTTTCACAAAAAGTGGTCAAAGCCAATTTTGTCCAACTCTCTGTAATCTATAACTTTTGCTTTGATCATATGCCATGAAACTTTTTAGAAAACTGTCTAGAGACCAATTACGATCAATTACGACCCAGCACTAATGGACACTTCAGTTTTTCTCATTGTAAGATTAAAATTTAAGTATGATAACTGGTTTGTTGCCATTCATAACTATTTCGTTGCATGTGTGTATCCAAACCTATACCTATTACTTTGTGCTGCAATCATCGTTAAAGTAAAAACTAGTGGTGCTTCGAACACCATAGTCACCTATCAGCAGAAACAGGTTTTTTTAATTTAAGAGGCAATGTCTGGAAAAGTCGCACAGTGGATGGGAGTACGCCAAAAAGTGTCGCCACAAACTTGAAGCCTAAATTATTTTTAAGTATCTAGTGAGTGATTAACAAAAACATAAAAATTAGGTCCCGTGCAAAGACCCTGATTCAGGGTCTTTGTAAGAATTTCAAATTCAAAACAAATTTCAAAATATCACCAACTTCAAACGCGATTATCTCAAAGCCATTAGCGATTCAGAATTTACTGTAAAAACAAAAAATGCTCCATTTTTCATGAATTTTTCGAATATATATAAATTATGGCAAATTTCGCTAATCTAAAGAATTTTCAATTTTTGACCTCCTTCAGTTTTAGCTATGGAGACATTTTCTGCTTCTCGACCCCTGAAAAGTGACTTGGTCAGGGATTTCGGGCAGGAATTCTAGTTTATTTTTATGTGTAACTCGGAGCTCGCGCAGTGAGAAAATTTCGAGCTAGAGCCCAAAAAGTGAATTTTTGAGGGGGGTCAAAAAGCGTTATTAATAGAAAGAAAGTCACTTTTCTCAAAAACTACAAAGGCTTGGGACATAGTTTTGGTGTCGTTGGAAAGGGCAACGATGGACAATAAAAACATGCTTTAAATTGTAGGAAACGCATTTATAGAAAAAAAGGTTATGATAAAAACAAAATGATGATTTTTGCCAAACATGATCCTCAATTTCTCCACAAGTATAAAGACACGGGACCTAATTTTTATGTTTTTGTTAATCACTCGCTATGTACTTAAAAATAATTTAGGCTTCAAGTTTGTGGTGACAATTTTTGGCGTACTCCCACCCCCTCAGGAGCTACCTGCGATATTTCGAGATATTGCCTCTTAAAAATCTTCGGATTCCTTTAATAATTTTAGATCATCATTCAATCAATAATTATATCAGCGGTTTTGGCAACCATTGCCATAGCTTACATGTACATGCAGTACTTTACTGTTCCACCTTGGTTTTTTATTGCTGCTCATTTTATGTGGCAAGCTGCACATGGTTTGTTTTGGAGGGGGTCTATCATACCTGGGCAGAGGTGGTCCATATTTTCAAAAATTTGCGGGAGGAAGGGAGGGGGGTATATGGGCAACTTCGAACATGGACTACCAAAAAAGTTGCAAAAACCTTTTTTTAATTCGCCAAGATTTTTGTGGAGAGGGAAAACCTGAAGCAAAATCAGGGGGCCCATATCTGGACTCCCTGCGAGGGGGACGTATGGAACCTATTCATTATTTCTGTAAATTGGTTGAAATGTTTTAGGAATCTCCGTTTTCACATATATCTTTGTCAACCGCACCATGCGATCCGAAGCTATTCAACTAATCAAGAATTTAAAAAACATGTGCAAAGTTCAATCAACAATCGATTTTTCAATTGTGAAACAAAATAGAATTAGACATGCATTTCAGTGACGATTCAACCTGCGTTGAATCGTCACTGAAATGTGCAGAGTGGATTCCCGGTCACTTGACCGAATCGGTCACTTGACCGACCCGGTCACTTGACCGACCGGTCACTTGGCCGACCGGTCACTTGGTCGACCGGTCATTTGGCCGACCGGTCACTTGACCGACTCGGTCACTTGACCGACTCGGTCATTTGGCCGACTGAAATTTTATACTTCAGTTTGAATTGGGCTTAAGCCTAAGGCCTAAGGCTTAAGGCCTAAGGCTTAAGGCCTAAGGCTTAAGGCCTAAGGCTTAAGGCCTAAGGCCTAAGGCTTAAGGCCTAAGGCTTAAGGCCTAAGGCTTAAGGCCTAAGGCTTAAGGCTTAAGGCCTAAGGCTTAAGGCCTAAGGCTTAAGGCCTAAGGCTTAAGGCCTAAGGCTTAAGGCCTAAGGCTTAAGGCCTAAGGCTTAAGGCCT
>OZJO01024544.1:0-25209 GCA_900406225.1 Acrobeloides nanus | reverse complement strand
TTATTAGTCGGGCCGCATTCGGCCCGACGTTAGCAGTTATGCCGTTGCACTACGGCCCGACATTAGCAGTTGGGCCGTGAGTTGGGCCGCGTTGTAAAACGGCGGCCCAACTCACGGTCCGACTGGCTCAACTCACGGCCCGACTGCTAACGTCGGACCGTAGTGCAACGACCCAACTGCTAACGTCGGGCCGAACGCGGCCCAACTGATAACGCGCACCCTTACCACTTAGATCCCTTTGAAAAAAGGCACTAGGTCGAATTCACCGTACCGATTTTTCGGGTTTTTCTAGTACGTACTAAAAATACATTATGAATTATTTGTTCTTTTTCTCGAATTCATGATAAGCGCTTGTACATAAAAAGTAATGAACATAGAGAAGAGGAAAATGACCTCTCCTTTATTCTCTACAAATCGATTATTTTTTCTATAAATCGATTACCCTTTTTCTTTATTTAGGAGTACAGAGATAGCCTTTATTGAAGTTCTTTTATGATTTTTAAAAAATTTTGAATCATGAATCAGTATTTTGTAATGTTATGCAATGTACTAATATAAAATAATCTTTAGCTAGTATATTAGAAATGCTAGGTATAGCTTGAACAAAAACTCATGATGTGTTTGCTTGTTTCAATTTATTAAAGACATCATGTACAATTTTAAATTAGTTAATTTTAGTCTAGGCATGGAGCTTTTTACAATAGAATATGAGTCGCCATCAGGAGTGTATGCCCCTGGCCAGCTCGTGAGAGGCTTTGTCCATATTCAACTAAAAGAGGCTATGAAAGCTCGAGCCGTAACATTACATACGATGGGTGTTGCACATACCAGTTGGACATGTTATGATGCTCATCCGTAAGCAATTCGAACAATTGCCACGCCGACGTTAGTTGAAAAAGTTTTTTTCACCTTGCCTTCCTCCCATCCTACTACTCTAAACTTGTAATGTCTGCACAAACAATCTCGGGAACGTTAGATTTACACTCTCACTGCGAAAACAAAAGTTGTAGAGGACAAAATTCTAAGACCTTTGACACCTTTCAAAAAATTTTTTGAACTTAGAAAATTTCTTACTCACGTTTCTAAAAACGAAAACGTGACTTTTTCAGCCAAGCTTCATAGATTAGTTACGATCCTAATAAAAGGAATGTGACCTTTTCGGCCAACAATCTCATAATTAATGCCAATACGACTACGCAGGGATGCATAAAAAGTATATTCTACTACTATAAACATGTAATGTTTGTGTGTACAGACGATCTCGGGAACGTTTGATTTAAACCGTCAACACTAAAATAAAAGTTGTAAGAGACGATGAGAGAAGACGATTAAGGCTNCGTCACCACTTTTATGGGAATATCCCTCTAAAAATTTTTTTGAATTTTTTACTCACGTTTCTAAAAATGGAAGCGTGACTTTTCCGTAAATAAGGCCACGCAGGGATGCATAAAAAGTATATAAAGATAACGACCCATATGCAGGATGTCATAATGCACCAGTGCGGGTGCAAAATGCACCCGATACTACCCTTGTGCACCCGCATCTAAAAATGATATGGACACCCTGTCAATATGAAAAAGAAAGCCCATGAAAAAATAGGGGTCAAGTAGAGACTCTTTCCTTATGGTATTTTTCGCTTTTTTTCTTACTGCATTTTCGCTCTTCTTTACGTCATGGAATGAGACGAAAATTTTGGACAAATACTAAAAAGAGGCGCTGACGAACTTTTTTTCGACGATACTTTAGCTTTTAGCATTATCTCTAGACCCCTAGTCTAAGCAAAATGTATCCTTTGAAAATTTTAGTATCCCCGTTGGACGTGGAAGTCATGCTTCACAACGACGAGTTCGTGGATGTCATGTCTATATAGATGCAAAATTTGTCGTCTGGGAAGGTGATAATAATGATAAGGTTCTACCAGCCGGCGTAAATAAATTGCCATTTGCATTTAATCTGCCATTAGTTTGTCCGCCTAGCTTTGAAGGTATAGAATTTACAACGATCAAAAAGAACTATTTTAAAAGTTGTGGAAACAGCGTTCAAAATTGATCATAATGGCGCAGTTGGTAGCGCAGNAGCTTTGAAGGTATAGAATTTACAACGATCAAAAAGAACTATTTTAAAAGTTGTGGAAACAGCGTTCAAAATTGATCATAATGGCGCAGTTGGTAGCGCAGAATCTCTTCATTTTCAAGAGTCGGGTTTCTAACCCGACCATTGAAAATGAGAGGCTGTTGCGCTACCGACTACGTCATTGTGATCGATTTTAATCGCCGTTGGAGGATTTTTTGATTCGAAGTGTGACTTTTTAGGCAGCCTCGGCTACATCCGATATTATTGCAAGGCTAAAATCGACCGTCCTTGGATATTCGACAATATCGCTATGCTATCTTTCACTGTCATACCTCATTTTGATGTAAATACTATTCCGTATGCATCCTCACCAATTATAAAAAGTGACAGCAAGAACCTGGGTGTTGTTTTATTCAAACATGGTCGAGTTTTAGTCAAAGTATGAAATTTTTCCGATTGAACTGTTCCTTTAACAGCTCTTAATTTAGATAACTTTGCCAAAAAGTGGCTATGTACCAGGAGAAACCATTTTCACTAATATTGAAATTAACAACACTTCTTCAAAAGAGATCGAAAAAGTTGAAATGTTCCTAACAGAAATTTCAACTTTCGAAGGGAAATGCACCGAAGTCGGAAGAATCGATTTTTGTCATTTGGATCATATAGCTAAGACACATAAGTGTAGAACTGTTACAAAAGCAGCACAAGTTAAACATAAAAATTATGACACAAAAAAGAGTATTTTGCTTCTAGAATATTTGTGTGCCGGCCAATAAAACTGGTCAACATTTTATGAAGCTACCTATCCCATCGATAGTACCCAGCTTCAACGTTTGTCGGATTATACAAGTGGATTATAAACTTGAGGTACATTACCGGATTTAATCAATAAAAAATTTATTTTAGATCAAAATCATAGCCAAAGGTTATGTGAACAATTCTTTATGCGTAGATTTTCCGGTTTTGATAGGCACCTATCCGATACAGGCACCACGTTATTCGACACCAATGGCGGAAAATATTCCACCAGTACCCGAATATTTGGCACCGTCACAACCAACAGCTCTATCTGGAAATATAAGTAAACCAAGGATTAACCCCTAAGTTAGGGTAGGATCAGAACTGTCAAAATCCATACTTTTTCGATATTGTCTTCGATAATTCGGCACGAATTTCGTACTTGACTATTTTTCAACTTTTATAAGTATATAGACATCAAATATGAGTTCGAAAACCGTACAACAGGTACGGGAACTGTATTTTGCAAAACACAACAAAATATCTTTGGAATTGCAATATAATTGTTGAAATTTCATCCGAAAATAGACAGAAACTCGATATTAGACCCAGTACGAAAACTTTAGCACAAGTAAGGACTCCTTACAGACTTCCTAGGGTAGGGTAGGTTTCATCTTATCTATGTTATATCGCCCTTTAGATGAACCCCCACCATCCTATGCCGAGTGCGTTTTTGGCAGAGGAACTGTAGCCTTAGAAGATGAGGATAGGGCCAATATTGGAAATACTGGCTTCACACCAAAATACGTATTTTACAACAATACACAAGCTCCTCCTCCTTTGCCAAACAAAGTTTCATATCCAAATACTCAAGCATCATATCAATCGGCACCAACCTTGCCTTAATACTGGTGTTCACTCAAGCATTTCATATCCCAACTCTAATGCATATGGTTAACAAGCTTCGTTTCCAAATAAAATTCTAGCACCGAATGCCCCTCTTCAAACACTTGATGCTAGTGATAATATGTAAATTTTGAAGCCTAAGACATATCTTTAAATAAATTCGACTAAGTTTTATTAATATGAATAAAGTATCAATAAAAAATTTTATATACTGGAATACTAAAAAGCAAAAAAATCTGATTTCAAAAGGACACTGACCCCTAGTGACTTCCTTACTTTCAAGGAGGTACAGGAGAGAAAAATTTTCATTTTTCGGATTTCGAGTGTTGTATAGCATCACTACACTACAGTTTTCACGTGTCCAAAACTGCAGTACAATATTACACTAAAGTTAGTGTTTAAACTGTTGTTACTACTGTTACTACAGTTTAAACACTAGGCTGAACGCCGAGCTCCGTACTGAACTTAAACTACTCAGAGATATGAGCACCGGAAGCGCTCGGTTACAGCTTATTTACCATATAAATGAAAATTTTATTTTGTTTTTTGCAATGTTTTTCCCAATCCATGAGCTTTCGAAATAGTCCCCCTTCCGATCGGTCCAGTGGCGTAGGCAAGGGGTAGCAGGGGAAAGGTAGGTGCCCCCTAATGAGCTAAAAATTTTTTTAAATCCCTACATATAAGGGTCCCCCTTATGTTTTTTGGAAAAATCGGCCTTTTTAGGAAAGTGTCCCCCCCCCCTAGCCGACCCTTCTGCCTAAGTCACTAAGTCTGCCGTTTCCTTGTTAAAAAGAATACTACTTTAATTGAGAAACTTTAGTTGCCCATGCTGTCTGAGACGGAATTATTGTAACATTGTTTCCATTCCCATGTTTTATGATATTTACTATCCGACGTATTAATTGAGCAAAAAATTTCCTATGCGATGGAATAAAGTATCTAAATAATTGAATTACATCGTTTTTTACATAAAAAATACCCAATAACAAACATATCTATAGGACCATGCCAACTAGCTAAAGTCAAAAAGATTTGAACAAATATAGCCGAATTCGGCATTTTTATCCAGTAGATGAGTAAAACAAAACAAGCTGGTAAAATGGCAAGTATCATTATAATCCATCCTTGTATGAGGCAAGCTTTAAATAATTTTAGTTGGAGCTCATAAGTTTTTGGGCTTCGTTCTTTTTTAGCACGTTTTAGAAAAATTATAGGGAAGATTGAAAAAAATATAGCGGTGGCAGTGTAAATTAATGCGACCGAAAACAATATGATAATGAACACTGTAATATCCGTATCTTTTCCGCCAAAAGCTATAAAAATTGTTTAAAGTAATAGATACTAAGTTTTTATGGAGGATTAGCTTAAAAATATGAAGATATGGTACACTAAGTACAATCCCTGAGAATAGTTAACCAAACTAAATGGTCATCTCCCCCCTTATTTTTGATATATCGGATGAGTTTTGTTACTCGGGTGGCTGCCTTATCCACTGCACTATGGCGCCTAACTTTTTTCGGACTTCAACTGAAATGGACTATATTTCATGGAATCTCATATGGAATCATATTTCTTTTTCGTAAATGCCTCATACAGCTTCTCTTATTTAAAATCACGGTTCACCAAAATGCCGAAAAGGTGCAGATAAGAGTCGAAATTTAAACAAATTTAGCCAATCGACTCACAAAATCGACTGTCAGCTTGCCGAATCTTCAAAAAGCCGAGCACTTTAGCCCATCAGCCATAACCCCCCAATATACCATGATTTGGTACTTGTTTTGAAGCACTCAGCGAGCTGAGTCGATTGGTGAATTTTTTTAACTTTGATCCTTGTCTGGACCTTTAGGCATTTTTGTGCGCCATGACATACCAATAACTCTTCTGTTTATAAAAATGTCTTCCAAAAATGGCGCATTTGTTGCTATCAAGTCATAATTTTCTTGGCTTAATGCACTTGATCTTCTCAATTCAAAAATTAAATAAACCAATCCGAGAGCCACAACTTGTGTTATACCAATGAAGCTAATAACGAATACGGGTTTATCAACAACACTCAATAATGTAATAAATTCTGTTAAGTTCAATAAATGGATAACCCTATATGCAACGGAAATCGATAACCCAGCGGCGGTGTTTACCACAGCATAAAGGCAAAGTTCGATAATTGTATACCTATAAATAGCAGCCCAAATTACAGCCGTTAAAGTTTAAATGAAAAGGCCATCAGATACCTGATAGTGATTTTTCCGGTGAAGAGTCACTTGCGTCCGGAAATTTGCGTCCCGGACTTTTCCGCAAATAGTCAGACGCAAATGTCCGAGACGGATTTTTCCAGACACAAATAGTCAGACGCAAATGACCCCTCGCCATTTTTCCAACTTTGATTTTTTTCAGTCTAGTAGCTCAACTTACCAACTATTCATATCAAACCAATATTCAAAGAAGCTATTTACTACAAGTATTGGATAGACTCCAAGTAGTGTAGGAGTGACAAAAGCAAAACAAAAAACTAGCAAAGAATTCGATACAATCCCATTGATGAGATACCATCTATATATTTTCATATTTCGAGATTTTTTAATAATTGCATAGAAAATAAAGGGTGCCATGAAAACTTGGAGCAAAAAAGCTAGATCAATAAAAATTTTTGTGATTGATACAATTGTTGGGTTGTAGAAGTCTGATAAAGTTAAATTTGTCATATTGTTAAGATCATAATATGAGACTTTATCTTTTTAATTTATTTAAGAAATACTTATCGAATAAATTGTAATGATTAATATTTCAGCTTCAAGTTTTCTAACTTAGAACAGATGTTTATTGGTTCTAGAAGATTAAACGTTGCCTAGTATTGCTTATTTTGAGAAAAACGTGTAGGCTTTTCATGAATTTTTATTGCATATTAAGTAAAAGAATTTATACCAAGTACTCATGATTTATTCAATTAAAATTAAAGACATACGTATACAAACTTCTGGTTCCCCAAGGGGTAAAAAGTGAAAAAATTTTGTCTACGATTTCGATGATTTTGTTGTCAATCATCTTCTCTCATCGATCACTTGTAACGGAGAATAAGGGCTCGGATCTTCAAACAACCTTAACTAATTAAAGAAGGTGGGATATTTGCTGTTATCCATGTTCAATAATAAAATTAGCGAAAGGCAAAAATTCTGTTGTCCTTTTTTGAGACAACTTTATTACAACATTGATTTTAAAATTTAATCCATTTAAATGCATTTCCATGCTGATTATTGTTTAAATCATTCATTTTTTCACAAAGCACTTAAGTTCAAGTGTGCATTCGTGTTACACTCAAAATTTTGCTTCTTCCTTTTGATTTTTCTCATAGTATGAAACCACACCATGAGTGATAAGTTAAAGTTAAACCTCTTGAAAAAGTTTTTTGCAAACATGTTTGTTTCGTTAATCAAACAGTGAATTAAGCCCTCAAAAGTCTTCTTATGCCCTCATAGATTGCGCTTTTTGGCAAAAACGGTTTAAAAAATTTATTTACAATTTATAAACATAATTGTATACATTAATGACATTCAATGAAAGACATAAGATTTATAGTACTATCACTTTTCCATTGTTGTATGGTATCTTCTATAATAGACGAATCGGTAGAATCTGTCTCTTCTGGAAATTCTGAGGAGTTTGTTTGGATTATAAAATCTTTGATAAAATTTTTCGTGTACTCTTTATTATTTTCCAAGTTATTATAGTTATGAATCATTTCACTTTCAAAAATATCTTCTAGAGTAGGTCTTCTTCTTTCTTCTTTTATTAAGCATTTATTCACTAGATCGGAGAAATGAACACTATATCCATCCTCTTGGGTTAAAATCGGCGAATCTTCCATCGATACTGCATAATAAACATCTTTAATTAACGAATAATGCTCATAAGGATGACAAAATTTGGCAATTTCCACAAGTGTAATCCCAAGACTCCATAAATCAGATTTTGAAGAGAATTCCACTCTGTACCGACCATCTATTGGCCTACATGAAATTTCATCAATAATCTCAGGCGCTAGATAAATCCGTGTTCCAAAAGGTTCACTCCGGGCTATATCATGATCTTCAAAGACCAGTCCGAGATCGGTCAGTTTAACTTCTCCATTGGAATTGAGCAAAATGTTTGAGGGCTTGATATCGCGGTGAATAAAACGATAGGTTCGTTTGAGATCATACAAGGCATTCAATACACTTATGGCAATGATAATAAGTGCTTGTTCATCGAATCGAGCATTGGGGTCTGAAAATTGTATAGATAGAGATATAGTTAGTCTATACACATTTTGGGATCATAATTATGGGAGGGGATGAATCAATAATGCCCCAAATGCAAATTGTTCTGGCGGGTAATTGTTGACTCTATATTATGGGGTCTAGGAAGCTCCCCCTCCACCAAAAAATGGTGGGGGGGGGGGGAGAAATGGTGAAAATTAAAAATTTTCCCCTTGGCCGGTCTTATGTTATTTTATCAAAAAATTTGAATTTTTTGAAAAATCAAAGATACTTTTACAAACAGCTTTCACATCCTTATATAACTTCCTAGCAGTAAAATCCATTAACTCCATACACAAAATCACATCTTGACCAACCATCATACTGCCATAATATTGTGTTATATATGGTGAACAAGCTAGCCTTAGCCCTCTAATTTCTTTTTCTAACATCTGGTATTTTTTCGTACGTTCACATTTTATTGATGGAGTATCATAAGTGAGTTTTTGAAATTTCATGGCAATCCAGTTTCCACTAGGCATATGAAGAGCTTTGAGGACAAAGCCATAGCCTCCGCGACCGAGAATTTCTCCATTGAGGGCAAAATCGGTNGAGTTTTTGAAATTTCATGGCAATCCAGTTTCCGCTAGGCATATGAAGAGCTTTGAGGACAAAGCCATAGCCTCCGCGACCGAGAATTTCTCCATTGAGGGCAAAATCGGTAGGGGTACATTTGGTTGAGGTAGAAGCGTTCGAAAATTTTAGGATATTTGGTTGGAAATCGTCTTCTTCTTTAGTTTTCATCTAAAACCAAACTTTGTAAAAATTGATGGTATGCTGTGGGGGGGGGGAGTGAAGTTGATGAAAACTTTTATGTTGGCCCACAAAATCTCACAAATACCTCCCCCCATGCCCTCTTATTTGCCCCTCTATCGACCCTGCATGCATCAAAGCTTACAATTTCAATAAATTCCATTAAATAACTTAAATCATCCATGCTGCTTTCATCCATGCTGAATTAAGTATCCTTGAAGTTTCTAAAAAATTTTCTACATTCTACAGTATCCTTTATATACTCCTCATGTGGTACTTTAAAAAATTCCGCGAAAAGTAAAAAGTGACAAGTTCTCAGCTAAAAAGCAAGCAGCGGATAAAAAATCCGGAAGAGCTCGTGGTTGGCTATTTGCTTTCTTTAGAAACCAAGAGCCCTCACGTGTATTTTGAAGCTGATTTTAGCAAATGGCGTGGCAGCTGTTTGCAAAAATCTGTGCAACTACGCACAAAGATTGTTTTTGAAAGGTTGAAATGCTAGCGAGTAACTCGTGAATGAAAAATATCTTCTATTTTTAAAGGGTTTTGGTGTCAGTTGGTGTACCGGATTAAAAATCAAAATGCCAATAAATATTTTGCTAAAACTTGAGGTTTAAAGAGTAATTTTAAAAACAAAAATATCTCTAAAAATAAAATCCTCAAATCTTTCATTTTTCAATTTTAGATCAAAATCGATCCTCTATGTCAGAATTGACCCTACCATAGAACCTGTCTGCCTCAATTTTGCTTAACTTTCCAGATCGGACGGGACACCTTGTCTATCACCTTCTGATGAACTTTTTATCTAACCCCTTCGGACGGAACGGACGAACACCTTATCTATCCCATGCTTGTCCAACTTTTTTCAATTTTTCTTGGATGCTTTCTATATAAAAAGTTTATTTAAATCAAATGAGATTCACAATTTTATATTATTGTTCAACATTTCACAGAACCAATAAAAATGCCCATCTCCTATCCATCCTCTTATCAGTTCCATTAGATGGCTTTTTTGGTCTCTTGGCCACGCAGACAAGCGTCCTATGTCACTAGTTCTGACGTTAATAGTCCATTTTAGAATATTTTAGAATAAAATAGAAATCGAGACTACTTTCTCAAAGGAGTTAAATCCAGACATTTCATCATTCCTTGAGATGAGTTTCTAGTAAATGTGTGCGTATACAAACCTGACATAGGCCAGGCGGCCACAGCCGGTATTTTTTTAGGCCAGCCCAGGCCTGATAGAATTTTTATTTTTTTAAATTTTTTACCAAAATTTGTCTAAATTTTTTTTCCAAAAATTGTAATTTCCGAGCGCTTTTAGCTTAAAAATAAACCTTTTTCAACAAAAAATTTACGCCTTTGGCGCTAATTTTCCTTAAATATAAGAAATTTAACCAAAACTTTTCGATATGCGGAGCGCGTCAACCAAAAAAGATTGCCAAAATGTGTTTCATCTTTCATTCATAAAAGTGGATAAAAATAGGTGCCCCACAGTTTCAAAAATCTACATCCTTTCATGTATGACCGAGTCCAAGTAGCGTATTCATGATCCAATTTCTGGGAGTGGGGGTTTTGCCGCCGCGCTCGTCTTGATGATAAAAATTGTCGCGAAATGAAAAACTTGTAAAAATCCTTGCTTTAAAAAACAAAAAATCAGAACTGTAGGCGAACTTTTTTTGAAAAATAGTTTTTTAAAGATGAAAATGCTCAGAAAATGAGAATTTTTGGTGGAAAAAATGGGAAAATTTTGACAATTTTGGTGGAATATAATACTTTGCATGTGATCTTCCGGTTTATAATTTTCTTGAAAACCTCCGGTCGGCTTTAGGCCGGATGAGCAAAGCAGGCCGTAGCGCTGGCTTGACCTGGCGTTAGCGCAGGTCGCCAAAAAGTGATCAGGCCAGGCCTGCCTGGTCCTTACACACCTCTAGTCTCAGCCTACCATAGATCCCATAAGCATGTGACCATTCTTCGGCCTCTTAGGGCCGTGGATAAGGGTTTTTGTGTGCTCAAGAAATTCAATTTCAGCCTCTACATCTACTTTGTTAGTGAAAATTTTTCTTACCTTGGTAAGACAATAAGCGATATTTTTATTTGCAAATTTTGACATGCTAATGCCACACTTATGAAACCCAAAGTTGAACTAAGATTGATGGGTAGAGCACGTTCTTTTGCAGCAGCTGCTTTTTTAAGTAAAGGAAGAAAAGCGCCGCTGACCATGGTTAGCCCATTGATATTGACGTCAAAATGTCGATTGAAATAACCGCGATCTGGGGTTTCGAAAGATCTACCAGTATTTTCATCGAGGGATAAAATGTTTGATCAAATTTGGTATTCTTTGCCATCATACTTGAGTAAGGGGTACCCAAACTCGTAAATGGGAAAAGTCACAAAAAGAGGTACCTCACAAAATTGAATGAAAATTAGGGATACTTCGCAAAAAATTTTCAGACAACCTCCCCAATTTTTTGCTGCCTTGACTTCTTGATTATTTTCATCATGTGGGTCATCCCTTAAAATATTTCTACATTTGAGTTTAAGAAATTCCATACTGGAAGAATTCCAGATATGGAATTCTTAAACCCAAATGGTTGTAAAATGTACTTATGCTTCATATATAAAAATAACTCTTTATTTAAATGGACACATTATTTAAAGAATGTGTTCATTTTTGTTATGAATTTGTTCTTCTTTCGTTCTTTTCCATTTGACTGGAGTCTGGCTGATTTCATGGAGTCTGTCTGATTACATTCTATTTCATTGAAATGCGGATTTTGTGCATTGTGAAAACAATATGTACTTCATACATACATACAGGGTGTTCAATAATTTATTCCATAGTTTGAATAGTTCGCCAAAAATCGAACTTAAAAAATTCAGTCGCCCAATGGTTCATTCGATAGCCCCATCATGGGATTTTTAGGACCAAATTTTTAGAGTTGCCCGAACCGATAATTTACCCAAACCATTGAACCGAACCAATAGACCTAATTTAATAAAAATCTTGAAATCGTCCTAGATAGAGAAAGAAAGACTAGTTTTCGATGATTTTTCGGGAATCACCGTTTTTGACCATGCTCTTTTAGAATCTGTAAAAATTTTTGAAAAATTCGATCGTTAAAATCGAAAAATAATAAGCCAAAGATACTGGGATCATAATTTTTTCGTATTTTTGGGTTAAAAAATCTAATCTTTTTCAGTAAAATTTGGTCCTAAAAATCCCATGATTGGGGCTATCGAATGAGCTATCTGACGACTGAAATGGATTTAATTTCGATTTTTGGTGAATTTTTAAAAGTATGGAATAAATTATTGAACACCCTGTATATTGTGTTGTACTTGAATAATAATTAACAAAATTTATTTATTTAAATAAATGTACAAATCAATAAAAAAAAGAACATGGTTTTTTTAACATTCACTTTCTGCATAATGTTCACTTGAAACAGAATTTGCTGTTGGCCTTGGTTGCTGTGGGTCTTGATTTTCAAATAATAATTCATCCCATATGTCCACAAAATCGTTGGTAAAAACTTTTCCCATAATACGAAATTCGTAGATTAGCCGCTGTAGTTCCTACAAATTTGTTTTTATAATTGTCCAGGACTAAGAACGTATGTTTTCTCGATCATGGCATCTTACCATGGCATAATGTGCCAAAAGACTAAAACTCTTATGCGGCGAGAATTTAGATTGCCAGTTTTCCACGAAATCGAGAGGCAGTGGATAGTCTTGGTTCATACATGTACGGTAGGGGTGGGACCACCCTTGGAGGATGAATGGTTTTTGTGATGTCTTTCGTCAACTTGTATGGATGAATGAAATTTTTTTCAAAATTTTGTCAAAATTACCTTGGTCCTCCCCCCTTTATGATTTTTTTCGGAAAATTTTAAAAACTCCCAATGGATGGGTGGTAGGGTGGGAAGCGGCACCCTCCTTTGAATATGTATGCTTCGGTCCTTTTATGTCATATGATGGCCAATCATAAATATAAAAACCTATTCCTGCGTCCGACGTCTGTAACGTCGATGTCGGCGTCCGTAACATCGACATTAGCGTCTGCAACGTCGACATTTGGGACGTCGACTTCTGTAACATCGGCATAATATCGGTGCGAGAAGCGTGCGTCGGGCTAGTATAACTAAAAACTCACCGTAATGTCATTTTGCAAATTTAAGACATTGGCAAATTTGACTCCAGCTTTGTCGAAGCCATAGGCACTAACAATATTTTTATGATACTCTTCAAATAAAATGGTTTTGTTTGTTTCGATAATATCCGTATAAAGTGCTACTTTTTCACCTAAAATGAATAATGAGTAAGCAAATCTTATAAGAAATTTAATTAAAAGGGATAGAGAGGGTGGGTAAATCCACACTGTCAGACAGGCCTGAAGCCAAAGAGCAGGTCCTGATCAAAGCCTTTTCGAAGGAGATTTTCATGGACTTTTAATTATGATATATATTTTTTAAATTTTACATTCTTGAGCAAAAATCATATATGACAATGCCGCCAGATCCACTTCTCGAAATTCATATTTGACTAGCTTGTTGGCAATCGATCGAATTTCTTCCAAAAAGTAATTGTGCATTCTTAAAAAATCACTTGAACAATAAAAGATTTTATTGATTTACTTAAAACATTCTTCCTGATTTTGTGATACTTCATTGGCGAAAAAATATTCATTGGACTCAGGCGTGTTGTAATAACCATAATGGGTAACACAACGAATATCTTCGGGGTCAGGGAAATGCTTTGAGGTAAGGTAGCATCTGATTAAAAATGAAATTTTGGTAGAAGTGTTTTTGATGATCAGTCTCTATAAATAATCATAAGATTTGAATTTTCAAAAATAGGGTTGGAAGAGAAGCATCAGGGGCCAGTTAATGACTTCCGGAAGTTGGAAATCGGAAGTGCGTTTTGACGTTATATTTTTGCGCACTTCCGACTTACGATTCATAATTCCGGAGGTCATCAACTGCCCATTGGTTTAAAATCAGGGCCTTTGTCATCCTAAGCCAAGGGGGTTCAAAGGGCAATTGCATCCACTACCCTACCCTATAATTTGTTCACGGTCAGGGTAGAGGATTTTTATTGAGAATTTTTTATAATTAATACTTTTTCTTTTTGTTGCATCAGATTGTATGGCTCAAAATGCTCAGTCAGCATGGAATTAATGACATATACACAATATCTTTCGATCCTATTCCACTCTGATTTTCTGTCCATCTCAAATTCAAGGTTGGTGACAGATTGGTTTGGGTGCTCCACTATATACAAAGTCTTTTGTGCATTCAAAAATACGTTGACACCTTGTAGTAGTTTGTTTAAAATCGAGTTTTGATTTACGATTTCCATTTCCTGGGTCTAAAAATGGTAAATATTTTTAAATTTAAAAATATGTAGTATTGACCAATCGAAAACGAATTCGTTTTTTTCTAAAATTACAGAATTTTTTCGCCTGTCGACGTTTTTTTTTGGTCGACAGTAACCTTTGCCCATGTATGATATGTAGTATTGAAAATTNTTTACAATTTCCATTTCCTGGGTCTAAAAATGGTAAATATTTTTAAATTTAAAAATATGTAGTATTGACCAATCGAAAACGAATTCGTTTTTTTCTAAAATTACAGAATTTTTTCGCCTGTCGACGTTTTTTTTGGTCGACAGTAACCTTTGCCCATGTATGATATGTAGTATTGAAAATTTTGACGTAAGACCTTGTGCATGTGTGACACACAATTATTCAAAAATATATTCAGCATAAAAAATTTACTGCCTTTGTCGAAAGAAAGGTGACTATTCACCTCTCCAAACCTGAAAAATTGATTTAAAAATATCATTTTTAGCAAAAAAAATTTCCAATTTTTGGCGTTTTTCGATTTCGGTTTTGTACAATCGGTTTCGATTTTTTTGGTTTTGGTTTGAGTAAGTTTCGGTTTCAGAAACTCCATATGCTTGATGGTATCCCTATTTTGGTCGCACTTTGTCATACCCTGTGATCGTTACTTTAAACTAGACTGTTTTCAATGATTTGCGCTCCTCTTGTTTAACATGCTAGTTAGGAATCAGAATTTTATTTCTATGATTTTATTTTCCGATCCTGTTCTTAACTGATAAGGAAGGTATGACAAAGAAAAAGAATTAAATTAATTTCTGAATCTACAGTCATCGTTTTTTCCAAGCGATATATAGTCTGATTCTCGAAAGAATGCAAAAAAAGTCACAAACTTAGTTAGAATATCAGTCTTTTATCTTATAAGTGCTACTTTATCAAACCATGTCGATTTTTCAAAATAGTTGAATATCAAAAAAATTTTTATCAGACCACCTAAATTCCTAAGAGACCTAAAGGAATTTTTGAGTTATTTTTGGTTCATAAAGAGCGTTATCTGTTTTATTGCATCTTGATTTTCCTTTAAAAAATTTCTAGAACATAAAATGACATCAAATAATGAGAGTTTTGTTTCATTTTTACACTAAAAAACTTTATGGAAAAGAGCTGGCAAAAATTCCTCTAAGGTGAATTTAGGGCTCAAATAAAAATTACCTTAAAAAATTTTTTTTTAATTCTCTCTTTTTGACAGGATATAACTCCCACTGAAAAGATAAAAGACAAATGTTCTATAGTATGATCCGTTTCAACCGTCGATGAAAAAAAGTTTGATACATCATAGCAAAGTGGATAAGATAGCCATCCTTCCAATCTGGCAAGATAAAAAATTTTTGCTCCATTTTTTGGAAAAAAGTTTGTTTGAAATAAAAAATTTTGCCCTTGTGGGATCGAACTTGGCGGTCTCAACATTGCTTATCTTGCCAGATCGGAAGGGTGCCTATCTTATCCACTTTGCTATGCTGTATCAAACTTTTTTCATCGACTGTTGGAACGGACTACAGATACTAGAACTTCTACCCATTTTGGCAACGCAGCTCCAAGCTTTTGTGCTTGTTTGTATTAGCACAAACTATATAATATAGCTCACATACAAAAATTTTGATTATAACCTCAAAAAAACTGAGCAACTAGTAAACAATTCAGACTACATTATTGGAATATATAAAAATTACCGAAGTTGTGCTCGGTTGCATTGGTGATAACTCTTGTTTGAGAACCAAATTTTTATTTTCTGGACTGTATGATTCTTGTGACCCAATTGATCTTCTTTGAACCCCTAGAGCTTGTGATCTTTTGTGCACGACTAAATTTTTTTGGTCACTTTGAGAGATACTTTGAGAGAAATCTTACGTTCAACTTTCATCCCGGAATTAATACAAGCGCTCAGACGGCATGCCCTGCAGACATTTCTATAGTCTAAAAAGAATAATGATACTTTTTAGAGAATCGAATTTTTGAACTTGTTGGGTGGTATACCACAAATTATTTGTTGGAGGGGTCAGACTCAATGGTCGAAACCGTCCCAATTCAAGACCGGAAGACATGGTCTGGTTGATCTATCATACAAGCTGGATCACCCGGACCTGGCTTCTTATTTGGTTATCCCATCGGTCATCATTCCACCTGGGTCTGATTAACAAACCATCTTATCGAGTACTTGCATGACTGAGCCGAGCCTTTGCCAGAATGATCCAGTAGTATCAGATCATCCTGTTAGGTACTAACTTCGACTATTGATGATCCCCCCCCCAATATCACAAGAATTGGCATTTCTTAACCCCAACAAAAATCATAAAAAAATCATTTTCAAAACAAATTTTCAAATATGCTGAACTTTGCGGAACCGGAACCCAGCCCTGCCTCCCAACCCCCATACTGTTTGATCATAAAAATTTAGGAATTATTTCATTATCTATGAAAAGACCATACAAAAAAGTAAGGTCCTTAGATATTTTGATGACAAAAAATTTTCTGTCATCAAAATATTTAAGGACCTTACTTTTTTGTATGGCCTTTCCATAAATAATGAAATTTGTTACAATTTTCAAATGAAATTTCTTAAAAGTTCATTTACCCTCTATACAAGCAACTTTAATAAGATTATAGACTTACCATACTTTAAAACGCAATTATTCGACCCTCTACATTTATACACAAGCCCTTCAGAAACACTTCTTCGAAAGAATGCGCTACAAGCACGACAAACTTGTGCTCCAAAATGCCGACCATCACTTTCATTTCCGCAAATTACACATTCGTCCATTTTTCAATCTAAAATGAATAAAAAATCAATCAATACCGGAATATTAATGGTAAAAATTCTCCAATGAAAACGATTTATACGACCTTTGCCATGTTAATTGATGATAAGACGCGGCAAACACGTGAATTGGCCTTATCAAGAGTGTTTAACGGAACAAAAACGTTTCATTGTGGGGTGTTTTCAGTTTCACATTGTTCACATATATTAAGAGACTCTCTTTGTTGGGTGTTTGTTTACAATTATCACTAGACTATAGAATTAAAAGAGAAAAACATTGAGAATAAAGATCAATGTCAAACATAGACAACGATAAAATTTAAGTACGCATGGACTTTCATATTTACACGTGGCTCCCATATTTCAAAAATTCACAAAATCACGTTTTAAGAACACTTTCTTGAGTATTCAAAGGTTGCCTTAAACGGTTCGAGCGCACTCCAAGTTGAATTTATTTAGTGAGAGGTAGTAGTGTTAAATGGTTCGAGCGCGCTCCAACTTGAAGCGCGCTCGAACCATTTAACACTACTACCACCTAGGTTCGAATTTTCGAGATATCGTCTCTTAAATCCGTTTCCATCGCCCAATGGCTCAATTGAACGTCCTGATCATGGGATTTTAAAAAATTATTGAAAAAGCTTTTTCAAATTTTTAGACAAAAACATACTGAAAATGTTGTTTTTTTAATTGCTCCCATATTTCAAAAATTCGCCAAAAATCGAGTTTAAATCCGTTTCTGTCGTTCGATGCCTCATTCGAACGCCCTAATCACCGGATTTAAAAAAATTTTATTGAAAAAGCTTTTATATTCGATTTTTTAGCCCAAGAATACTGAAAATGTTGTGCTGGGGTAGAATCTCAAAAATCGCAATTTTCAGTATTTTGGGCTAAAAAATCGAATTTAAAAGCTTTTCAGTAAAAATTTTTTCTAACAAAATTCCGTGATTAGGACGTCCGAATGAGCGACGGAAACGGATTTAAACTCGATCTTTGGCAAATTTTTGAAATGTGGGAGAAATAGTCTGTGCGCTAAACGTCTCAAATTACACAAATAATTATAGACGAATTACAACTAATTCGAGACGTTTAGCGTCTCGAACCACCTGCTCGAGACGTTTAGCGCGCAGCCTTAAAAAGCAACATTTTCAGTATTTTTGGGCTAAAAATCGAAAATAAAAGCTTTTTCAATAAAATTTCTTTCTAAAAAATCCCGTGATTAGGACGTTCAATTGAGCCATTGGGCGACGGAAACGGATTTAAACTCGACTTTTGGCGAATTTTTGAAGTGTGGAAGTAATAAAAAAAAACAATCTATAAATATTTATCGAAAACATTTTAATATATGAACAATGTGAAATACAGTGTTCAAAAAATGTATAAACATCCAACACATGAAACCTTTTTGTTCATTGATAGAGAAATTATTTTTTTGTTTGATTAATTTTCATGTCAGGGTTGCATGGACAAAAAATGCAGCTCATGCTAGAAAAGAAGAAAATATGTATGTCATGTAAAAAAATCATAAATATTAAAGAATCAGAGTCCACATTTGTGAAGATTCCATGAGGAAGAGCATAGGATTCCGAATATTTTTGCTTTTACATCACTACTTTAAAATTTAAAGTTAGAAAATTAAGAGCGAAAAAATATTTTAATTTTGTTATACATATTCAAACGAGTTTGAACTTTGAAGCGAAAAGCTTGTACCAAGGCGAAGGAAACAACTAGAGCTGCGCGTTGGCCTGCGGGCGGGATTGCGGGGTTTTTAAAGCTTGCGGGCAGGATCCCGTGGGGTTAAAAAGGTTAAATTTTGTTGATAAAAAATTGGTTAAGACAATAAATGCATTTATAATGTATAAAATCATTAGTTTTTTTCATGCGTCGATAGATGATAAAAAATTTTGTAGAATAAACAAGAGTTTTTAAGCAAAAAATGACCCGAAAATTGAAAATTTTGGTTAAAAATGGTCAAATTTTAATGAAAAAATCACTTAAAAAAGGTCGATTTTGCCAAATTTTCGATGAAAAAAAGATATTGCGGGGCGGAGTTGCGGGATTTTCAAAAATGTGCGTGTGGGGTTGCGGGGCGGGATCCCCCCCCCGTGCACAGCCCTAGAAACAATAGAACAAATAAAAGCTGTCATTGAAACGATTTAATAAAACATCATAAAATTTCAAATTCTTTCAAAATTCTTGAAATTTTAGAAAAAAGAGAGGCGGAATTATTATAATTCGTCGAGACAGAAAAAATGATACCAAAATCATTGAATTTGGAAAAAATATTTTGGGTTATTGAAACAACACAGTGTTGCCTTTTTCCATTCCGTTTCCAATCCCATGTACACGTTTATAATTCAGTTTCCTTATTAACATATACAAATTTTTTTTGACTATTTTATAGTTTCTGATTTATAAAATCTAGGAAACGCGTTGGAAACGTTTATCTTTTCTATTTAAACGCCATTTATGTGTCTGTATGTCAACGATCTGCGTAACCTAAAACCGATCGCGTAACGGCTTACACCAATCGATAGAGGAGGATAAAAAAATGGGGATCGGGAAAGAAAATTTTTGATTTTGACCACCGGAAAAATTTTTTAGGGGGTCCCAAAATGACGTTTGTGGCTGAAAAAAGTGTGTGCCATTATGTGTTTGTCCATAACGCTTTATGATCAGGCTAAAGGAGAGTCGATTTTTGTTGAAGTGATTGAAACGTTTTTGTGAATAAATAAATAAAAATAGAAAGAAAAAAAAGCGACAAAATTTGCTTTAAAAATTTTTCGCTTAAGAATTTTGCAAAAAAAAATTTGTCCGTAACGCTAAAGCGTTACAGACCAACACACACATCTTCATGAACACCTGAGCGCCGATAGGCGCTCGGTTTCCAGATATTTACTTTAATATATGTTATGTTCTCTTCTTTAATCTGGACACGGAATGACGAAGGAATTAATAAACGTTTCCAGCGCGTTTCCTAAATTTTATAAAGCAAAAATTATAACATAGTCAAAAAACTTTTGTAAATATTAATAAGAAAACTGAATTATAAACGTGGACACGGAATTGGAAATGGAATGGAAAAAGATAACGCTGAACGAATACTTTGTTTTATATTTTCTTTCCAATAACCCATAACAATTTTCAAATTGGGTAATTTAGGTGTCATTATACAGAGTGGCCCAAAAAGTGGATTTTTTTGATTTTTTAGGACCCAGATATTTATTTTTCCTATGAAAATTAATCAAACAAAAAATAATTTAGAGCTTCAAACAATGAACAAAAAGGTTTCATGTGTTGGATGTTTATACATTTTTTAAACGCTTATTTCACATTGCTCATATATTAAAAGTACATATGTATAATTTTTTTGCGAATTTTTGAAATGTGGGAACAATTAAAAAAACCGTGATTTTCACTATTTTTGGGCTAAAAAATTGAAAATAATTTTTTCCAATAATTTTGTTTTCTAAAAAAATCTGGTGATTAGGGCGTTCGATTGAGCTATCGGACAATGGAAACAGATTTAAACTCGATTTTTGGCGAATTTTTGAAATGTGGGAGCAATCAAAAAACAATCTGTATGTTCCTAGATCAACGCGCCTGCGGCGCTTTCCACTACCGGCTGCACTCGGAGCACCTACGGCGCTCTCCGATACCGAGCTGCACTTTTTGTAACAATTGGATCGTTTGAAAAAAGTATGTATTACTTTTTGGGGTTCCCCTTCACGTAGGGCACCCCCTGATGTCAAAAATGAAAAATTCTTTCGGATTCGTGTTTCCATACCCGAAAACCACCGAGTACAAAAAATCAGACGATTTGGAGCACTTTTTGAAAAATCGATTTTTGGGCCCCGACGAGGGGCCCAAAAATCCAAGGTAGTCCCAAAAGCAAAAAAGGTCAAGGTAGTCCAAAGATGTCAAGGTAGTCCCAAAGGAAAAGTGTCAAGATAGTCCCAAAGGAAAAGTGACAAGGTAGTCCCAAAAAAGAAGAGTCAAGGTAATCCCATAGGAGAAGAGTCAAGGTAGTCCCACAGGAGAAGTGACAAGGTAGTTCCAAAGGAAAAGTGCCAAGGTAGTCTCATGGGAAATGTGTCAAGGTAGTCCCATAGGAGAAGTGACAAGATAGTCCCAAAGGAAAAGTGTCAAGGTAGTCCCTATGGGACTACCTTGACATAGTTGGACTACCTTGACCCTTTTTGCTTTTGGAATTACCTTGACCTTCAACGCCCTTAGATGAGTTTTCCTAGAGTCTGGACCTACTTTTTTAGACTATTCTAAACGGTTTAACCAAGGTAAAAAAATAGGGCAAGAAAAAAGTTAGTCCTCACAGACAGACACACACATTTCCACCTTTAAAGAGTATAATTATTCAAACATTTTCATATTTCGGCAATGTGCGCAAACGATTTCCCTCCTAGAAAAAAAGTAAAATGTGAATCCGAGCGGCATTGATTAAGATTTTACTCTAGAGTAAAATATATTCCGAAAAAATAACAACTTTTTCTTTGTCTCCGATTTCGATGATTTTGGTATCAATTGTCTTCTTTCACCGTCCAATACAACTTTTGTTTTATCGTACGCAATTTAAATCACTCGTTCCCGAGATCTATGTTTCATGATATTTAATATATGGACAACGGACAAACAGATAAAAATTGCACGCATTAGTAGTAGAAATCATAGTAAAAAAGGGAATTTTCCACCAAAGTTTGGGCATTGAAATGAAAACCGGCTCTGGCAGGAATTAAAATTTTAAATTGACTGTGCACGACCTTTAAGTACATAATTTATATATTTTTTATCTGAATTTTACGAATGAAAAAAACATCCATGTGTTTTTTCTAAACAAATTTTTGATCTTTGGAGGGGGTAAACTTTTAATTCGCCTTTAAACTTCAAACGAAATAAAAATTTTTGAATGGTCATAAAAATAAACAAAAATAGCNATGTGTTTTTTCTAAACAAATTTTTGATCTTTGGAGGGGGTAAACTTTTAATTCGCCTTTAAACTTCAAACGAAATAAAAATTTTTGAATGGTCATAAAAATAAACAAAAATAGCACTAAACTTTCTATAAAAAGCTTCACAGTATTTAATTTTCTATAGAAAATTTTTTGTTAAAATAACTTCGCAAACAAAATTCTATTCATCAAAAAGTTTAGTGACCGAAAAGACAATTTTTATAAAAATGTAAACAAACAAGCTGAATATAAAAGATACAAATGTAAAAAAATGGGACAGTTTTTGAAAAAAAATGGTAAAAGTTAGTTTTCTAGTCATCTTTATTTGTATTTTGTTGACAGAAATTTTGGCTTGTGATGACTGTAAAGGTAGTGCTCAATGTAGAGGTTAAAAAATTTGCATATTTAGACACATCATCAAGTTCTTCCGAGGAATGTGATTGCAAACGCCACCCTCGACAGCATAAGCGACGTTGTGAAACTTCTGAAAAGAAATTAGAAGCTTCAACAACTACTGAATCTCCCATAACATGTGAAAAATCTTCCATTGATTTAGCGTTTTTACTTGATGCTTCTGGGAGTGTTGGAATTGACAATTTTAACAAAACTCTTACAGCAATTATTAATACCGTTCAAAATATTAGTGTTGGGCCTAATGACAACGTAAGAAAAATTATTGTCGATCAAACCTACCAGTGGTGTAGATAAGGGACGGGTACCCCGCTCCTGAAAAAATGAAAAGTTTTCCCCTGAAGGATCAAAGCATCCCGCTTTTGGGGATGGGGGAGGGGTATCTAAAAGATTTCGGAGATCTCCATTTGTAGCAATCCCACATCGCCCTAATCACCTTTGACAACATTGCTATCAAACATTTCGGCCTTCTTGACCATCTATCTACCGCATCCGTACAAAACGCTATTTCCAAAACCCCTTATGCAAGCTTTGGAACTTTTATTGAAGGCGGAATGGTTATGGCCGTAGACGAAGTTTTTGGCCAACCCGGAAATCGTGCCAATTCACCAGACATCATGATAGTGATCACTGATGGTCATGATAAAAGTAATGTGAGTGGAGCACAACGGCTTGCTGCTAGCAAGAATATCACTGTTTTCTCAGTAGGCATTGGTTCGGGTATTATTTTTTTATTGTAAAAAATGTTGATTTAAAAATCTTTTAGATGTTTATTATCATCAGTTAATTGCTATATCTGGTTCTATAGATAGAACTTATAATATTACAACATTTGAATTTTTGGGTGGTATTCTTAAGGATATTTGTCATAACCTAGGTAAATGAGTGTCATTTTTGTTTGGGGCAGTGGCGTAGGGAGAAGGGTCGGCTAAGGGTCACTTACCCAAAAAAGGTCATTTTTTCCCAAAAACATAAGGGGCCCTTGTGAGGGATTTTTTAAATTTTGGCCCACTACGGGGCACATGTCCCCCTTCCCTTCCTGTCACCCCTTGCCTATGGGAGGGGAGGGGGAATTCTGCATCGCATGTTTCATAAAATACTCACGCTAGTGGGAGTTGTGGGGGGGGGGAGGTAAGCTTTGACAACCTCCCCCACAAAAAAGTCATGAAGGCAGGATTGTATCCATACCAGGGTGCGAAAAAAGGGGTGGTACCACCCATCTAATTTTTTTGACTATATTGCACCTAGTTTTTTTTCAAAAAATTCAAATTTTTCATGAAACGAGAGTGCGACCGGACTGGTCCTTTAAATAGCCCCTCCCCCTTCCTCGTCCTATATCGAACGATCTATTTACATGAGTTTGGATCGTTTTGATACAAAGTTCTCGGGGTGGGGGTGATTTTATGCGAGGAATCGATTACGTGCATTTTGAAGCACGAAAAAATTTCCCTGTCCCTGATTTAGGCTATTTTCTCCTCAATACATCCACCCTTCTCTGAATTAGGGTCAAAGGAGCTATTTTGAATAATTTTCCGTAATTCATATTCCAGGGGTAATTTCAAGACCCGCAAAAAATTACTTGGGAAGCATTTTTGCAGACTGGCAAGCGCACAATCAATTTTCCGCAAAAAATTACCTCCGGAAGATTATTAAAAAAGAATACAAAATAGTTCTCTTGACATTGATTCAAGAGATGTGGATGTATTGAAGCGAAAATTGCCTAAACCAGAGACAAAGTATTTTTTTCATGCTTCGAAAATACGCGAAATCGATTCCTCTCATAAAATTACCCCCCCCCCCCCGGAGAACTTTTCATCAAAATAATCAAAACTCACGAAGAGACTATTCGATATAAGGGGGGAGTGGGTTCCATTTATTTAATCACATCCTGTAAACACTATCAAAATATTCCCAACTCTAGCTATAAGTGAAAAAAATTTAGGCGCTGGTTCAAATAAGAATGATTCGATATCCGATTCGCTATCTAATTTTGATAAAATCCAAGTTGAGGAGGCTCCACATGCGTCATGTGACTATGAAACATCCATACAAAATATTGAGGATTTGACAAGAGAAGAATTCTGTCTAGTTAGACCTTATTGTTATAAAATCTGTTAAGATTGGCAGAGTTTTTTACTTTCTTATCTTTATACGTTAAAAACTATTTATTAGTATTTTTTATAAATATAACAAAATATTTCTTAAAATCAAATACTTGTACAATTTTTATTTTTAAATTTTTGCAGTGGTTGGTCGAGCGGTTTGGTGAAAAAAATTTTTGCCTTGGGGTTCAAGGGGTAAAGAATCGAATTTTCAATAATTTCTTCAAATTGGTTGATTTTTTATACCTTATAGGGGGGGGGGGGGGGTTCGGTTATGATTACGGTTATGGTTTCGATTATGGTTACGGTTATTTTTGTTAGCTTGTTATTGATTTTAAAAAAGTTTTATTTAAAAATTGAATTTTATTATTAAATATGTTTCAATTCAAGTAAATATGCAGCCAAAGCTTTCGTTCCTTCAATATAATTTCGTATATTGATCTTCTCATTTTGAGAATGAGCCATGTCATCACAAGCACCAATGGGGAACAGCATGACATTTTTCTTTGTCAGTTCTTGAAAAATCAAAGTAACCGGGATACTACCACCTTCTCTAGTAAAATCTGGATCTATCCCAAAAACTAGAAAAAATTAATATGTGACATAAAATATATGGTTCAAACCTTGTTTGAGAGCTCTAGACGCAGCTTGATATTGCGGATGATTGAAATCGCCAAGCCATGGAGGTGTGCTATTAATCAAAATTTGTCTAAAATTTTTTAAAAATGCAAAATTTTTGTTCTTACTTAAATTTGCATGGAGAGCCTCTTTTTTCCCACAATTTTTTGAGATAGTCAAAAACAAGTTGGGTCACTTT